>SDWI01001667.1:31357-42214 GCA_009193005.1 Lamellibrachia luymesi | reverse complement strand
TTTACTTTACTTTACTTACAAGTCAATGATTTGAGACTTGACTTGTCAAGTTGTGCCTTGCCAACAAGCCTGCATCACGCACCCGTTTCCGCAGACTCGCACCACAAAGAGACACATAGCAAGTGATTTATAAAGAGTAATGATGTGCGAGTAACCCTTTCGTAGCACTCAGTTGCAAAATGCCCGATGTGCGTGTAAATTTGCATATATCACGGATACCTCGACGACTGGAAACATGTTGAAAAAACTTTCCCACATCGCACGAACTGGAAACCAGCCAAGCGCACAACATTGAACAATGTAGCGAAATGCAGAACTCGATAGATTTCGCATATCAAATGCAACACTTACCCCGTGCGTGGAAAAACCCCGAGTCGTTTGATATCACGCAACACTGACTTGTCTTTGGCCTCCTGTTTGTCTTCGTTCCTCGACTTCCACCCCAGTTCCCGTTTTCTGCCTCCGGACGTCCATGTTAGAGCCGTCAGGCAATTACTGCCTTCGTTCGTTCTTGTCCTGACGTCCGTGCTTATCTTCGTTACTTTCATTTCAAGGATTACAGGGAACCAAATTCATATCACACTGAACGTTAGCCTGATTAAAGCTGTTCTGTTGCAACATCTCACCACAATCTTTGATCATATAAGTAACTATCTCAATACTTCTTTTCAATATACTTGTGTAAATATATTAAACGGGTTGTCTCTATGTAATGTTCATGAAACAATAAAGAATGTGTAAACAAAGCTGACCGTCGTTGTTGCTTTTAATATGTGGTTTGTATACATATTGCTTATGCATTTCGGTCAGAATTCAGAATAATTATTATATGTGATTATTTTTTTATATTGTGATATTAGCTTACAGAAAGCATGTTTCCATAAAGGTTTCGTCAAGTGGACACGTACCGATCCATGTAGTGCAACACTAAGCGTGCGTGGCCACACGTAGACACGTTGCGATACGTGACGAAGATGGCGACGGAACCGTAGGTCATGTGACGTCCGGCCTCGTTATAATCTGGCTTCGCAGTGGCTGTGTTTCATTCGTTCGCCTTCTTCAACCGCGAGGAGAGAGCGAGAAACTGATTAGAATGGCGCGCGCAATCGGTTCTGCCGTCCTCTCTGTATGCACTCTTCTCGGCCTTGTGAACTGCGGTAAGTGAACTGTGTTCATCTAACGACATCTAATCTAAGTACATTTTTGATGTGCCATACTTGTTTGGAGTAAACTCATCACCAGGTTCATATGGTAAACATGGTTTTAAAGTAATAAATTTAAACATTTTGTTAATGTGATGTAGTTTTTTTTTCATAGCATCCTAGTTATGTACGCATTTATTGAAAGTAAGTTTGTACTGGTAAAATGTGTAAAAGACGGATATATAAATGACCAATATTACGATTTGACAAGGACCTACATTTTATTTCAGTAATGTCGTGTCTACCAAACAAAGCCTTCTGCGTTGACCTGACAAGCGGTAAAAAAGAGGCATTACCCGTTGACGGGGATTGGGTGAAATGGCTAAAGAAACCGAATTCTAACGGAGGTCGCTGCAATCTCCAAGGCGTACTCAAAATCACACCCTCCAAGTGGGTAAAATCCGTCTCAATCCACATGACCTTCGAGAATCCTTGGAAATATTCCTTCCACCTTGGAGACTCATCGAATAATAGAGGCTGGGGTAAGTGTTTTACCACATTTCAGCTACTAATAAAACATAAATGAATTAATAATAATAGTCCCTCCCCAATAGGTTTAGCCCGTCGCAAATCAGGCTCATATGTTTAAATAAACAGGATGTGAATAGTCAGTCGGTTTAATAAAAATACATACTTTTGCAAACATTTTGAAAGGAATGATTTTGGTCGTTAAACTTGTGAATAGTCTTATGTCATAGTATTTAGAGGCTGAGCCACCATTCCATGTTTTCCGCTGCTTGTCGACTCGAACCCGATAAACAATTTTGTTATGATGATAACACCTAGACTATATAACAAATTTGCACAAACGAGCCAGCATGTCGTAATGGATACTAGGAAAGTTCGATATGTCGCACAATTAGCCTGAAATGAGAGGAACAAACACAAACAAATTAACATAAGACCTTCAATCATTTTGTCAATCATTTCAATCAGAGTCATTTATACATTTGTAGGTTTTTAATTAACTGCGATTTAACGGTTAATTTAACTATAATTAATATAATATTACAATCACCAGTCTGATTAATCTATTTAAGAAGCATGTCCATTGCAAGTAAATACATTATATGTTTGATGGGTGAACACCTGGTCACGAAGACACGTCTCATCAAGCAGGTATATGTTAGTAAACATGCCCTAATGTCAACATTATGCATTTATTTGCAGGAGCGTACGCCGGTGGCACCACCAACAACGCAGAAACGTTCGGTTACAGCTCCACTTTATACGCCTATCGCAACAAGTGGCACGGCTCAACAAAGATTTTCAGTAAACTAGGAGGGGTATATTCAACGATGTTAATCAACATAGCCCACCGCAAGATGTATGCAACAAATTATCGCGGTTACCACGTTAAGCTCTCTGACAGTGGGTTGTTTTCTTACACCACTGACAACATATATTTGGGTGTGAACCGGGTTATTGACAAATATAACGGAAGTCCGTATAATGGACGGGATGGTTCTGGACTGTGCTCGGTGTGCATCTATTTCCAGCTTAGCGATAAATTGTACATTCCGTGATGAATGATTGTCGAAACTCATTGAAGCAGCCATACCATTTCACTGATCATAAGTTGCTGCTAATGTTTAATTAATCATAACGCAAAACACGTAAGAATGTGTATTACTTGCATTAAACATTTCACTAATGTTTTGCGACGCAGTGGTGTTGGTCTAAATGTAACATTAACGGCATCAAAACGAATATTTTTGCCTTGGTTTGTCAGCGAAAGTTGCAGAAAAGCAATCTGTGAAGATGCTTTTGCAAAATGAAAGCATCGTCAAAGGCTATGTCATACAGCGTTAGACAACAAGGGTGATTGTCAAACTAACGATGTAGGTTATGTCATACAGCGTTAGACAACAAGGGTGATGGTCAAACTAACGATGTAGGTTATGCGGAATAAAGAATCTACCAAGTTCTGCATGTGACGCCAAACATGTCATGTCCGTGGCTGGCAGATATACTAATAAACATAGTTATCCAGGACATTTTCTACTATTGCTGTTTTATCTGACAGACCTACTGAATCACTTCGTGCAACAAAAGCCTGCACAACCTCTAAAACCTGATACTTTTTTCTTTACATGATTGAGTATATGCAAGATAGAAATTGTAACTTTTGTTTCAAGATAAAAGGTCAGTTTTATCAAAACGTGTGTGTTGATAACATTGTTTATGATTGTCAAGTCCGAGATGCATTACCAAAGTTATTAGTGTTACCGACAGTGAAAGCGTTTTATGCATCGCGCCAAAAGGAGCGAAATGCTTCAAAATGATAACATGTTTAAATAAAATATATTTACATTACCACAGAGTATGATATGTGGGCAAATAAGGGAAGAAAATATACACTGGCGTATGAATGCAAATGTAATTAGCATGGCTAAAAATAATAAAAGAACATTGGTTTTCATACTTGTTTTCGTTGTCATGGGATCGGCATCAAATGCACGCATGCGCGTAACACACGCACACCACGCAATATACAATACCACACGCACACACACACACACACACACACACACACACACACACACACACACACACACACACACACACGTGCAACAACAAACATGCAACAACATGCGACAACATGCAACAATCACCGACTGTTGTAGACACTTGTTATTGTTATTGTCTTTTATATGATTCATGTAGAGACCGTTTCCTATTTCCGAATATAAACAGATGAACTGACGACACATTATTACTCACTCACTCACTCACTCACTCACTCACTCACTCACTCACTCACTCACTCACTCACGCATGCACGCACGCACGCACGCACACGCACACACACGTACGCCTACCAATGTTGCCCTATACTTAGTCCTTGTTGGACGCCTGCCAAGTGAAATAATTACTCCTCCCTTTCACTCATTAAAGTTCCCATTGTCATCAATGCCATATCTCAACCAACACGATGCCCTGTTTAACTAAGCATGCTGTGGAAACATGGGGATAACTGATCCGGACTGGGGGGCACAAAACCAACATGCAGTGCATATAATACCCCTGGTTCAAGGTCAATGAACTGACATGGGGCAATGTTCCCGATGTCGTATGTAAAATATTAGGTGCTACACAACTGGGGCCCCGCCAACGCATCACAGCTCGCCACCCGAATAAGTGGCGTTCATTAGTCATCGAGCCAACGACAAATGACATATGGCACACATTTTGTGGCGTATGATTTTTTGAGGGCGCAAGTTTTGCTGAGAGACTACACAGATAAACTATATGAAATCCGCTCTACAGGTTATCCCCCGCTCTACAGTTTATCCCCCGCTCTACAGGATATCCCCCGCTCTACAGGTTATCCCCCGCTCTGTTACGCAGCTCCATTGTATACTGTAAAATAAATCATGAACTAGGCCACAAGTAATTTTTCGTGATAATGTCAACATGTAGGTTTTGCAGCGGCTTTACAAAATACGAGCCAACGTGGTATGGGTCAAGAAAATATGCCTCCTTACTACATCATGTCAACGTTAATCATCCACTCCTTTATTCTCGCACTGTGCTTAGGTACTCAAGTATTAAAAAAATTTCCCCTACAAAACAATTACTTTCATAATCCGATTATTGTCCCAGACACCGACAGCAAATAATATAATAAATAGAATATAATTCAAATAATAGCAATTGTTTCAAACTTTTACTATAAATATCATTGAAATTCCTGCCAGCACTCATTTATTGTGGTCGCGAAAAGGGTAAATCCATGCGTCATTCGCTATGAGGGTATTTTCTGTGTTTACAGGGTGGTGGTGCCCACGTGTCAATCTGACCACAAAGTAGTGTGACTCATAACAGCTGCGGCAATTTATAATTCCTTACTTGGTGAAAGTCATTGAGTAAGACTGCTTACTAAGGCAGTACTGCAATGTTCCCCGCCCAAGGCTATATAACTTGGTTCGAAAAAAGACAATCCCACTGTCAAAACAAGTTATATAACTAGTCAGACCCTGTCCAAACACTCATGACATATGGAGTCAGACAAACGAGGCAGCTTATCTGACACTATGTTACACATGACAAGTGCTGGGGGGGGGTGCAAGTTGACTAGCAAACACTTTGCAGTTCTGATGCTCAGATGGAATCCTGACAACAACAACCAGCGACACTACCCAACCTAGATGTGATGTATCATACGTCAAAATGCTGACAGTCCAATACAAAGACATCTGGTTCACGAGCAATTGATCACCAAGCAGACATATGGCCTTGGCACGGGTCCAGGTGAGACAACCCTTTCTGTGACAACTCACTCTAAGTTGGCGTAAACACACGCACGCACGCACTCATACACACAAACACACACACACACACACACACACACACACACACACACACACACACACACACACATATATATAGTCACAAACTACTTTATATAGTATAAAGGTGTTATTACCTTGCAGCATTTCTCTAATATTCACGCGACACGTATGGCGCTTCCACGGTCGGTAACAATAGTAGCGCTAGTACAGATGCATCACGGACATCACGGACATCACGGACATCAGTAGCATAAACACTGTTATCAGCAAACACGGTTTGAGAAAATGACTTCTGATAAAAAACCTAAAGTTGCAATGTCTTGCAGATACTCAATCGTGCGAACGAATACAAAATATATGAAGTTTTAGAGATTGCTTGCATTCCGGGCGTAATGTGATTCGGAATTGTTAAGTCAGACACAACAGCGATAGTACAAGATGTCCTAAATAACTGTATTTGTGCATATGTACCGCCACTGACATGGTATTTGTGGCGTCACAGGCGAAACATATGGGTAGACTGTTTATTCCGCATAAATTACTTTGTTAGTTTGACTACCCCCTTGTTGTCTAATGTCTGTGTTGCCCGTCCTCGTTCGAGGGGTTCGAACGAATCCCCTTTTTTGAGAGAATGTTGTTTAACTGTAAAATTTTTCAGAAATCATCCCTGAAATCCCCGGCTGATTGTGTTCGCTCTAACTCCCCTTGTTCGCATTCCTGAGTACGGGCCTTCGCGCACGTCGTATGTCGACACCTTATAATATATAGTCCGAGCGTCCTGAGCAAGTTCTCTTTCATATGCAAAATCTACCGAGTTCTTAATTTAGCTTCGTTGTTCATGGTTGTGCACTTGGCTGGCGTCCAATTCGTTCAATCTGTTTACAAGATGTTTCCAGTCGTCGAGGTGTCCGTGATATATGCACATTTAAATTTCGCAAACGTTTGCAACGGGAGTTGTTCCATGGACATAACTTAAGTGGGGCGCGGTGGCCTATTGGCTGGAACGACGGGCTCTCAATCGAGAGAACCCGGGTTCGAATCCTCTTGCTGCCGTTTCGAAGCTTTGACAATTTCGTTCACCCCACATTGCCACAGTTCACTCAGCTGTATAAATGAGCACCTGGTTACAGATAGACGTGGATATGTGAATGAACAGTCTTCGCGAAGTAATTGCAGCGTGGCTGGATGCTTCCCCAGAGAAGCCGACGTGGCGTTGGAATTAACAGGTCAGCCAGGGGGTGAAGTGTAAAGCACTTTGAGCAGCCCCAAGGACTGGACACCGTGCTATAAAACAACGTACCTCTTTTATAATAACTTTTTATAAATCATATACTTCGTGTTTCATGAAATGACTGTTTAGCTGATTTCAACATTCCATCTTGTCTCTTGCATTCCTTGTGATTTTGAGGACATGGTTCACTTTATGGCTGCAATTTAGTTTCGTCTTTCTTTTGTTTTGTTGTGTATCGTCAAGTCAACACTAGGTCCCCTATTATATACTCTCTATATAAATCTATATAAATTATACTCATCTTGCTAGCAATAAATTCAAGGCGAAACTATATATCACTCTTGTCGGACCACTCTGCTCTTTCAAATGCAATACTAATAGTAATATGCAAGGTTATCTGTAAACAACTTTCCCTAAACACAAGTAAAACTAAATGCATGTTGTTCCATTTTTCACAACGCAGTATTTCAGATATAAAATTAACGGTACAAATAGACGGTCAACCCATAGGGTGTGTGCGCAAATTCCATGTTTTAGGCACTATTATTCAAGAAACATTCAACTTGACTTCCCACATTGACAGAATATGAAATAAAATATCATGAACTTTGGGAGTCGTGAATAAACTAATGCACTTCCTACCGGGATACACATTAAAACTATATATAATTCTTTAATCGTGCCACACTTCAACTATAGCGTTTTATTGTGAGGTGTTGATACAAATAGACGATCCAAACTTCAGAAAAGGGCAATCAGGATAATTTCCCGTAGTAAATACAACCCACACACGGAACCTATAATTAAATATCTCAAC
This sequence comes from Lamellibrachia luymesi, assembly GCA_009193005.1. NCBI lineage: Eukaryota > Metazoa > Annelida > Polychaeta > Sabellida > Siboglinidae > Lamellibrachia > Lamellibrachia luymesi. The sequence goes on along the minus strand of SDWI01001667.1, from coordinate 34,669 downwards.
CTACTTAAAATCGAAGACATTTTCACCAGTCAATGCTTTAAATTTTTTCATAAATGTATGCATAAACGCGTTCCTTTATTTTTCAATCACTATTTTTTTTTACAAAATGCTGCTTATTCCCAAAAGGCAATGTCATCAAATCGCTATCCCATACATTCATACTTCGAGAGCCAGAAAATGCATTAGATACCACTTACCAGCTTTACTTTGAAAAATGCCACCAAGCATTGTGAATAAAATTTATATTCATAGTCTTTACGGTTTTTTTACATACACCAAGCAATACCTACTAACACTTTACAAAAAATCCTGCACAAACGCCAACTGTTACATATGCACTTACAAATTATCATCATGTCCTGTCTTCCGATAAACTGTGACAATAAACTTTGACAATGACGTAAAACATGTTGTAGGCAATGTATACTCACTCAAGACAACTATTGTAAGTAGCTCCCACGCTAGCGGCATATTTTATACGCCTTAGTGAGAGTCTCCTGGCAGTTTTTTTTTCAAGAAAAATATTGTATGTATTTATTTCTGTCGAATAAAGAAATTGCAGTTCCAGTTCCAGTTCATTGCTAAATTCAATTAGTAGCTATACAAATATTGCTGACGACAAATCTAAGGAGATTTTCTAGATTTGCTATATTGTGTCAACCCATCGTTCTCGGGGACGTGGCCAGGGTTGTCAGAAATGCTCAACTGTGAAAGTCCTTGGCAAGCATGGCATTGCCAACTGCAATAACACTCGCCGTTTGTTGCTTGGCCTGAGTGCCGAGATGGGAGATGCCATCTTCCAAAGACTGGCAACCCTATTCACCACTTGCTGGGAGAAACAATGATCACCACTCTACACAAACCAAGGAATCTGAATACGGCAACAACACAGGTATCACACACCTGGCCCGCCCCCTCCTAAACAGGATTATTCCAACTACTGCCGAAGAAATCCCCCAGAGAGTTAGTATGGAATCTGTTCCAACAGAGGAATATCATATATGATATTCGCCGTGATAAAAATCCACGAAAATTGCAGAAAACAAAACATGAGTCTCTGCTGTTTTTGTTGGTCTCTCGAGGGCCTTTGACACTGTTAGCCGCAGTTGTTTCTGGAAAATCCAACAACTACACGAAGGACTCGAAAGGCAGTTGAAAGCAAAAACCATCTTTCTTGCACCTTTCCCATCTGAAATGGTGTGTGTGTTTGCGCCCACCCTCTTCTCCAGCTTCTTCAATATTGATGCTCAAAACACTAGTTAATTTTGAATTTCCTAAAACTATTCTGCTCCAAACAGCTTCATCGTAATCTGCTTCCCTTTCTAATTTTATTTCATAAGCCTAAATAGATTCTTTAACATATAAAATAACTCCCCCTCCCCTTCTTCCTATACCATCTCTCCTAAACATTACGTATCCTGTTAATCCTAATTCTGCATCTGTTATGTCTGTGTTGGCCCATGATTCGGAATACCAATTATGTTAAATGCCACCATCCTGTAATTTCGATATCTATGACCCCTCCTTCCTATTGCTGGTAAAATCCCTGACAATATTACCTGCTCAATCCGCGTCTACTTTAGTGTTCTGACCAAATTCCTGTATTTCCTAACTATGGCAGTTGTACCCTCCCTTTCTACGTTATTTGTCCCTACGTGTACTAAAACAGATCCAACCTTGCCCGCACCCACGATGTTTTCTACCCTCTCAGTTATCGCCTGTATTTTGGCCCCTGGCAAACAAACTACAACATCATCTCCATAGCTTAAGACTCTGTCGGTCTTCCTAACTATTGAGTCCCCCAAAAACACCCTCGCTCTCTTTCTCACCCCATCTATCACTGCCTCGGAATAGCTCTTCCGATGAACCCCTCCATCATATTCTGTCCTGCAGCCTTGTAACTTGGTGGCAGACTGTTATCAGACTCTCTCTCTCACTCATCAACCTGTCATCTTTCCCTCCCGTCACCTGGCTAACTTGTGCTCCCGTCGCCTTCCCTCCTGTCTCCCTCACTCCAATCGCCTTAACTATCGTCTCCTCCCCCCTCCCCGACTCCTTCGCTAATGTCCCCCACTCCTCTTTCCTTCGATCCATTTGTCTTCCCTCCCATTTATTTTCCTTCTCGTCTCCTTTCGTCCTGTCTCCCTACGTCCCGTCTCCTTACGTCCTATCTCCCTTCGACCTTTCACCTTACCTCCTCTCAGCCTCCTCCCAGGTTGAGGTGAGCTCTCCCTAGCATCTCTCTCGTCGTCTTCCCCCAGTTTATCATCTACTGTCCCCCACCAGAATCACTGGCACAACCCACCTGCTCCCTTCCCACCATTCACACAACGAGCAGCCACAGCTGTTCTAACTCCACCTCAAGTTCTGTCATCCCCGTACATCCCGTACACTCAAAACTAAAACTATCCGCCTAAACCTCAGCCCAGGACTTCTCACACCCGGACTTGACGAAGTCCACCCAGTTGCTACAACTGCTGCTGCTATTAAATGCCTGGTGGCCTTTACCTGCCGTTTCCACGGCGCCATCACAAAATGTTGATTTAATCTGATTGATACGTTAGCCACGAATAAGGCTGTGTTTGTGTTCAAAAGAACAGTTTAGGCTAATATACTTGCTAACTATGTATTTTCTACTAAGCTCGCACGAGCAAAGAAAAAGCCTGCCACCTAGCGAATACGGAGAACACTGTGTAAACAAAACAACGAAGTTAGTGTAAACGAACTTATGCTAAATTCTGCGGTAAATTACTTTTTGCTGAAATCGTTTACTATAACTATTTCAGATATTACCTTATGTATGTAATTCTTGTAAATGTATCACTTTATCTAATAGATAATTAACAATGCATACGATAGTTTGGTACACCAGTTTAATTCACGACCTGTAAACAAACTCCCCTTATCGCTCGTTGAATTTGAGTCCGAGAAAAATACTGCCTCTGTTAATAAAAACAGTTTCTTAATATATGTCTATAAGAAGTTTGTGTATATAGTATATGTGTAATAGTACTATTTATTCTAACCAATATTCCACTGTCTCTCTATGCTCAATGTTCGAATGGAAAACAAACCTATTAACGCTCACTGACTTCCCTGTCGGAGTCCGGAACTAACTTACTCTAAAATCATGCGTCTGAGTAATAATTAACAAAACTGTTGTCTGATATATGTCTACACTACGTTTATGTATAATATATATGCAATAGTAATACTTATTCTATTCGATATAAAAACAATTATATAAATTCTTTACACCAATTTCAAGACGCTGCTGCAACAAGATTCCGGGAGTTGCCTACGCAGTAGAAT
>SDWI01001667.1:0-19193 GCA_009193005.1 Lamellibrachia luymesi | reverse complement strand
GCGTGTGTTCTCTCTCTCTCTCTCTCATACACACACACACACACATACGCACGCATGCACGCACGCAAGCTCGCACACCCACGCAATCACGTGGTAGATGTTGCTTGTGTGTGCGTGTGTGCGTGTGTGCGTGTGCGCGTGTGTGCGTGTGTGCGTGTGTGCGTGTGTGCGTGTGTGCGTGTGTGCGTGTGTGCGTGTGTGCGTGTGTGTGTGATTTCGATATTGTCAGATACGTAATTCTGCAAATTGGTATGGCACACAGGGCATGTATATCCCAGTACAGGTTTCGCAACATTTACGTATACAGTGACCAGATCACTTTGGCCGATACCTGCTCATTTTAACTGGTGCAGCATATGTAACCTTTTCCCAGCATGTCAACTGATTCTAGGATTACAGAAGCACCTTCTCTATCATATACTTCGAATAACGTACTGTCGTCCACATACTTTTATAACTTTATATAACTTTGAAATCGCTTATGTACACTAGGAAACTGTTAAGCCCAGACAGGGTTCCCTGCGGTACTCCCCCATTTGGGCGGCCAGAATGCGAGTATTAATGTCCTGTTTTTACCTGTTGAGTATTGTTTAATAAAAATGTTGCCATCTATTTTATAATATGTGAGGGCATGTCACACAGTTGTATGAGATTAAACGCCTTGCTAAAATCCAGCATTATTACTCGGACATAAGTATCCAATTCATCAGTCGCTTCATACCATATGTTTATTATTTCAACGAGAACGTCAGTTATTGATGTTCCGCCAATTCTACCAAAATTTAATTAGAGTCTAATTCTCTGTCAATTATATCATCCACCCATTTTATTATCATTGACTCAAACACCTTGGAAGCTATTGTCGTTAACGACATTGGTATAATGTCTTTCTCAATCAACATGGGTGGGTGTATTTTCGAGAACGGTATTACGTTCGCCATCTTCCGTTCCTTAGGAAGTGCACCTTCGCGCAGTGAACTGTTGAAAATAGCAGTTAATACGCAATCACCATTAGCTGTTTTGTTATCAAATCCTTGCCTGCCAGAGTTGACATTCCCGTCCTGTCCCGTTGTTTGTTCATGTGTTTCCACTAATTGTGGGATCTTGACTCATTCATTGCTGCAATGTGTGCTTGATAAAAGTCGTACTGAAGTCTCGAAGCGGCGCGGTTAATCCTATTGTACAATATTCAGGCTTGATTCAAATCACCGCTCATGTGAGCTCGCTGTCTTTTACGAACTAATGTTCTAAACCAGTCCATTACCCATGGTTTATCAGCCGTAACGCGTTACGACTTTAGTAGTTTGATAATAGTTAGTAGTTGATAATATAAATACTTATCTTCACATGACTGGAACATAAATAAGGGTTCCCATCTAATAGCTGACAAAGCCGTAGCAAATGTGGCTTTTTCATTGGGACCCATACATCTTACTGTTAAACGTATCATACACCCGGTATCAATTAACCAATGACAACTTGGTTTCAGCAATATCATATTATAGTCTGATTTTCCATGTTCAGAAGTAGTAACAGGCGGGGTATATACCTCCTCCATGTTCGGCCATATTTTATCCAGTATCGCTTTTGCATGTGTTGGAACATTCACTACCTGAGCAAATCGAAAACGTATTCTCGGAAAATTATCATTTAACTGAAATATCCTGTTATAATAACACCACATTATGGGTGCCTGCGTACAATGGTATTTATGCATGTGATTATGTGGTTACCTATTTCCAATTTTTTTTTACAGTTTTAGGAGTATAATACACACATGCTAACAAATATTCATGAACAGTTTCTGGGTATTTTTTTCGGCATAATCTTAATTCAGATTAACTCTAACTCATCAGCCTCTATGTCATTCAACCTTTTATATAAGACATAATTTATGTGACTGTCGCGCAAGTTTTGAATGTACGTTGTAAAAAAGAAAGAATGTAATGTAATGTAGCTAAGGTTGCTTTTGAGAATTTGACATGTTTACAAAGTACTTTAAAATGGATCCCAGCGATTACACTGATGTATTACACGGATGTATTACACGGATGTATTACACGGATGTATTACACTGATGTATTACACGGATGTATTACACTGATGTATTACACTGGTGTATTACACGTATGTAACATGTTCATGTTTATGTATTCGTGACGTTTGTGTAAACGCTTATCAATCGTGAAAACTAAAACAATTTAATGGAGTTCCTTGAGATGTTCTCCTTCTGAACCAAGCAGGATTGTGCAGAAATGTTTTTGCAGTTCACGTTTCTTGGAGACTTCTGATATCAACGTAAGACACAACTATATTAATCATATCTGTAATTTATTTAGGTGGGTATAGTATAGTTCGCAAAATGGCAGGTCACTCGAAGTTATAACGCTTCCTTCTTAAATATCTACATGGTTCAGGAATATTTAGACATAGCATAGTACGAAATAAAACTCTTTTTGAAGGTACGCCAGTCAATCTTTATTCGTAGTCAACTTACATGTGACAGCCGATTGCGTGTACACAAAAATAAGCAGCATCTACCACGTGCGTGCGTGTGTGTGTATGCGTGCGTGCATGTGTGTAAGTGGTTGTTTTTGTGTGCGTGCGTGCGTGCGTGCGTGCGTGCGTGCGTGCGTGCGTGCGTGCGTGCGTGCGTGCGTGCGTGCGTGCGTGTGTGTGAATATATGTGAGTGTGCGTGGGTGCGTACGTTCATGTGCGTACAATATTTACGCGTGGTAGAACGGAACTTATGATGACAGCTGCAAGATTTAGGCGTGATGTACTTCACAAAGAACCAGTTTTGTGAAGACGCTACCAACGAGCATATGTCGGCGGTAGTGGACAGCGACGCTTGCCCCAGATAATTGTCGTCCATCATCGTAGTACACTTCCGCAATGTCTGTCACCTTGGAGTCTTCGGACAACGTCAGCCGCAGTGCCTGCGCCCAGCGACAGAAAATTACCAGATGGTTAACAGTTCCACTATATTGTGGAGATAGAAAGAACAATAACGAAGGCACTGGTGGTAAAGACGAAAAATACATGACGGCGAAGGTGACAGCGGAGAGACGACGAATAAAGAGCAGTTGACGACGGGCATTCACTGACGTCACCATTGTAGCAGACATTGTTATTTTCTCGTGTATGATGCATATATAAATATAGTGTTAGCTATTTCCGAATACAAACACACACATACGACACATCCGAAACCACACGAAGCTATACTCAAACGAACGGGCACACACACACACGAACGCACGCCCGCATGCACATGCGCACAATAAAAGCATTATGGTGCATTAATCAAATTACAACTGCCGAAAATATATTGGCTGGAACGGTATCATTCCCTATAATAGCTTCTGTAATAGGGAGTGATTCTACTACTCGGAATCCACTGTACCAGCGAAGGCGATATGGCTTTGTGAGGCGGCGGCATGTGGTTCAACAACGCCTGGGCGTCCGTGTGCCCCGCCACCCACAAGTGTCCAGTAACCACGTCAACGTCGATGTTGTCGACCAATATTTCCAGCGGAACCACCTGAATCACACCAACTAACTGACTGACTGATTAACTAACTAAATAAATAAGTAAATAACTAAATAAATGAATAACTAATGTCCAATATGATGCCAATCGTAGTTAGAAAATAAAATATTGATACCAGAAACATCAACAACTATACATCCTAGATGTCTAGACGCCGACATATATTGCAGAGATGCCAAGTCTACCCAGTCTATCTTCCATATTTACAGAATCTTACCATATATAACTTTCGAGCCAATATCTATGACGCCAAACAGCATTTTTAATGTTAACCAATTTACTCATTCCGAATCCACATATTCCGCCAAATCAAAAATCACAAGGCTACGTAAATGTACCGTAAAAATAAAAGAGTATTCCACCACGAGGGATACTCTCTTCCACACTCAACCACGCGACCGCAGCGCGAAGACCGAAGCACCAGATCTTCATCTACCTCCCTCACACCATGAAACGCGGTATATCTACCGTTTGTTGTGCAATGATGGTTAGCGCATCTGGGTATTATGAAAGGCGAGTTACCAATGTGATATTGAGAAGTGGAACCAATAAAGTAACTGTCAACTGTAGATAAAACATTACGTTGTCCCATATTTAAAACTACAAAAGAAAAATTGCTTGTAAGGTTATTCGGAACATTTTGGGAACAAGATGACCTATCAAAGACATGGAAGCAGGTGATGATGTTAAAATACCGAACATACGTTGCATTTCAGAGTGCGGACATTGTAGAGGAATTCCTCGAACATATGTTCCCAGCAAAGTTTTTGGAAGAGTGATTATGGACAGAATAAGTGATTGAATTGATAACACGTTGAGATATTAACTAGCATACCTCAGAAAATGTACAGTTGAAAAGATACTCATTCCGCGAAATACAACAGAGCAGGCATTGGAATGGCAGATAACTTAGTAAATCATTTTCGTGGACTTCGACAAAGCCATTGACTCCGTGTACCGAAGGAGCCTTTGGAAAATCATAGAGAGCTACGGAATCCACAGCCAAACAGGTGGCCCGAGATAGAACAGAGGTAAGGTATTGGAGTTGTCAAGCCCATATCATTGTGATATATTCAACAGCTTCATACAGTCCTATATGGTAATTGTAAATCACAATGGGAGTGGTTGTCGTACAAACGATTCCGTCTAGAACATGTAGAAAACGAACCGTGACACATTTTTGGAATGATTGACACGAACAGTGACAATTTCTGAATTATTGACACGTAAACATAGGTGATTTGCTTTAAAAGTGCCGCGGTTAAAATTAACTTATGGCATGAATACCGTACTAATTGCCTTACCTGCGTCCGTGTCAAAGTGTTGTCCGACTCCCTGTGGTAAACATTCAAACGTTTCCCTGCTAACTCCGACATGTATACGTACCTACAACATGTAGCACCAAACTTAGCGCGCCACTTCTCCGTAACATAAAACATCTGCGAAACATTTAAGTGAAAAGAGAGATTCTTCAGCATGCATAGTTGAGTCAGTTCTGCGTTTACTGACAATCGGCGACTAGCAACACGAAACAACAGCAATAAATTCAAATACCAAGTTATGGCATTACCATAACATGATAGTTGTAGATGCATGAATGGTTCATGTATTCGTTCAGATCCATGAAAATTATCTCAGACCTTTTTGCTTCTCGTACAAATTGCCGAGAACGCATTACTTTAGTCATCAGAAATTACAAATCCACGGGAATTCTTATCGATTTTATCAAAATCCTTATTGTTGCATTCACCATCTGGAAACTACACTGACTACTTTTCAGATTATGATGATTTTGTAATGAGAGATACCACGATGTGTCGCACAATTCGACACTATTGGGAAAGCGAGATATTTAACCGTAATGGCGAGAGACGTAACATTGACACAGGAGCCGCCCTCAAAAACCTGGGGACTTTTCAGGTTTGGCATGTCTAAGGAAATATCGTTAATTTAGCGAATGTAATTCAAAAAAGCGTATTCAAGTGAAACAAAAGTCATGGTTTTAGGTCTATGCACCTATAAGAGTTACTAAACCATAACCATTTGTAGCTACAATTAAGAACATCGCGCCAGTGGCTTACTAGGAAAACCTTGTTGATTACACAACATTTTCATTTCATGGGCCGAGACATACTGTTCGATAACCCTGCGGTCACAAGTATCGAAGTCAACCAAAATGCGCTCGCCAAATATATACTTGTATACACCTATTCCTATACTTGCCAGTAGGATATGGCCATGCTGTTTGCGTCCAAACTCAACTTGTGTAACCTATTTTGGCGTTTGTTTACTAAACTAGTCCTCTTTCTGACAAAACATTGCATTTGTTTGCTTTAACTGCTTCGATTTTGTGAATACCGGCAACATTAATACGTCACGCGTAATCAACATTAATACGTCACGCGTAATCTACATTAATACGTCACGCGTAATCTACGTTACCAGGTTTTCATAGAACTACGTAAGCGCTTATCGGTCATGGTGGTTAGCATGACAGCCATCAGTCAACCGAAAAAATTACTGGAATCTCCCACTTTTACAACACATTCTGAGTAAACCAAAACCATGACTTTTGTTTCGCTATAAACATGGCCAACTCCGGATAGACAACAATACTGCGGACACCTACTTGCCGTCCGGGGATATGTTTATGCCATTCGGGCTGCTAAGTCCTGTTAGGAGAATATGCCCCCTGGTGCCATCGTAGAAGCCGGCGTCGCCAATACTGAGACCACGAAGGAACTCCTCTTTAAAATCGAACTGGAAGAAATTGGTGAAGTAGAAACTGTCTTCTCCCGTCACCGCGATGTCGTTGGGGCTGATGGTGCACATGAAAACAGTGATGACGTTGTCATCTAAGAGCCCCAATATGTATACAGTATATACAGTTTTGTCAAGACCCCAGTAGAACGAGTCCGAGTGAAATCGACATTGTGGTTATCGAATACGGAAATTACTCAGTCCGTTTATAGCACGTAGCAGTTTACCAAGCCTGTTGAAAGATAAATATAAACATGTTGAAAGATAAATATTTCATATAGTTTACAAAGCGCGCTTAATATTAACGACATGGAGTTTTAGAAACACTGACTGCGTAAATGTCGGGTCACGATATGTTCGCACGAGGCACAACTTTCGTCTGTTCTCGTCAAAACGAAACTTCTGCACCGTTTCTTCACCGTTTCCAATGGCGTTAACAACAAAAATGTAGATCACGTCTGAAAAACGAATAATATAATGCGTCATAATGCGTCATGGTGACTGAGAACATTCTGAGCGACTTCACGAGTTTATTTAATACGCATTCCGGGAGGGAAAATAAATTACAACCAATAATGAAATAACTACGGCTAAGCCTACTACATAAATATAGCTTGTTAAATTGAATAACAACACAGCACTGGTTAAACAGCTTTTTCGGTTTATTTGTGTGTATATATATATATACTATATCCCAACATAAACATTTAACGGAAAATTTATTTATCGGTTAAATTAGATGTTTAATGCGTCTAACTAACAAAGCGCGCATAAAATTCGAAGTTCCTCTGTCCTGTATGTAGACATTTACATTTCCCAAAATTTAATAACATCTGCCATTTTCAGACCATTAATTTTAACTAATTTGTCTAAACTGTTTTGTAAATGTTGTTTATCACCGTCAGTGTTAACCTTTCTAAACAGTTTTGTGTCATCTGCAAATTTCATTACGTTGCTTATTATACTATCGTCCAAGTCATTGATAAATATTAAAATAATAAAGGTCCAAATACTGATCCTTGTGGTACCCCACTCATAACTAATTTCCAGTTTGAAACCTCCCCATCTACTACAACATGATGTCTTCTGTCAGTCAGCCATTGTTCTATCCATTCAATTATATTATCTCCGATACCACGTGCTTTTAATTTAAGTAGTAAATATTTTATTACTCCCTTTAAAAGACGGGACACTAACGGTGACATAGGGCCGCCGCCAATGACAGTTCCTGTGTTTCACAAAGCCTTACTGCAGTTGTCTCTCCAAATGTTGAGACCGAGAGGAGAGAATGTGGATCTGTCGAAGTCGCCTATGATGTCGAGCGCGTGGACCCCACGCCTGGGCTTCTTGAAGTCAAACAGGAATATTTTGCCCGGATTCTGTGATTCCATGCCCTGTCCAGCAACAAAGACGAGATTAGGCAAAAAACAAAGTTCTTTGTTGATGTCTCCCTATTACGTCCTGAACGTTCGTTTTCCAAAATATCTTCGTCGTCATTGTCTACGTTGTCGACGATTGTATTGATAACGAAAGCGGTTATCGTTGTCGTCGTCGTCGTCGACATATGTTGTGGTATCATGAGTTTAATAACCAACACAAACAAACAACCATAACTTACCGATGTGATGAACGCCAGTCCATTCGGTAGCACCTCGATGTCTTCAGAGCCTTTATCTATCAGACACGGACACAAATTATACCGAAGCTGTATTAGGTCTAATACAAAGCATACAACCATGAAATAACAAACTACATGATGTACATGTATTTTGTGTAGACAATTTGCGACATAAGGTACACAATATTTTCGGTCAACTGTGCTTCTAACCTGAACATGTTGAGGGCTCTTTCATATATTTGAAGGCCCAATTAACAACCCAACAAGCCGTTCCTGCAATCTTATTATATGTTATTGTAATGATCTACATAATAACTGTAAGCACGCACGCTCGCACGCACGCATGCACACGCACGCAATCATCAACACCTACCGACGCCTGGCACCAGCCTACACCGTTTGCACACCGTCTTGTGGCCAGAAAACGTCCATCTGAAATCGTACACTTGTAATCTATAAAACATATCGATTCTACACATGCGTGGCACTATTGCTTCGTTTCAGCTCAGTTGTTTCCAGCTCATTCCAGGTTTAGTGACGCGCCTAGTGTGATGCAGAGACACACACTGATTAGGTGAGGGATCTCGGAGCAGCATTGGGCCCAGGGGGCAGTGTGCATGACCCACCGGTGTGTGGACATGCTCTGAAGCTGCATCAACCGAAGTCCAAGCTATACGCAAATAGCAACCACAATGTTGTGGTTTTAGGCTATTTAGTCAAATTGACTGGGAACTGACCTGCTCTTCCGAACACCCACTGCAAGGTGTGGGATTCTCAACAGACTTCGCCTGTTCTTGCAGAAAGTCAGGTAACGCGTCTAGCATATTGAAGGATAAAGATGTAAAACTGACAAGATATGCTGGTCACTTCTGCTTAAGGTGGTTGGATACATTTCCACTGATACCCTTGATAGAGTGGAACAACGTCCAACTGTTAATTGGTTTACTGAACCACCCGAACTATTTGAGAATGACAAAGCCATTGACTCACCCAAGAACAGAATAGCGCCTGGCAAAGATGATATTTCCGAGGATCATCTGAACTATGGAGGCATATCACTGCTGGAGACTATGCACAGCTTGATAGTGTCATTTTGGAATGTTGCACGCGTCCAACAAGAACGGAACTGTGCTAAGCTGAGCATATTGTTCAAAAAAGGAGACCAGTGTGTGAGAATGTAATAGCTATACCACTCTTCTTAGTAGCTTCCAAAGTATTCGCAAGAGTGTTCCGTCATCGTCTTACTGTCTGCATTGCAAACATCATCCCTGAAACGCCCTTTGATCTGCAAGAAGCACCGTGGAAATAACATATATAATATTAAAGGTATCGAACAAAACCCTCTACGTAATTGGCATCGACTTTAACAAAAGCGTTCGACACATTGTAACGGCAAGGTCTGTGGGCATTGCTGCGGAAATATGATTGCCCTAAAAGTGTATACATGATCGAGGCATTTTGGTCAGAGATGATGAAATTGGAGAAGCGCATAAGCATCATCAACGTTTGGCCGACTGTATAATCGTTTCTGGACGAGATTCACCATGTGACAACCAGAGTGAAATGTCTGATGTGTAGAACAATAGTAATCACCTTATGGAGCTGAAGCATAGACACTGTACCGAAAGCGAGTTAGGAAACGGCATGCCTTGCTGGTAATACACGGGTGCAACATTGAGTAATCGCATAACCAAAGAGTAAAGCAAATATGAGATGGACAAGTCACGTCGCTCGAATATATGACAACAAACTTCGAAAGCAAATGTTGTACTTCCAACTGTCGTAAGGTACTAGAAGCCGAGGTCCCTTCACACGTAGATTCGAAGATGTAGTAAGGAAGATTTGAAGAAAATAAATATAAACGTCACGTAGTGATACTCACTTGACGAAGAAAGACCGATTTGGGTTCATGTAATGTGCACCGAGCGAACAGTAATAGTCGCAACCGCGACGGCGATAGAGATGGTACTGTTTCGATTCAAGTGTCAAGCATAAACAACAATAGAATGATCTTCATCGCTATGCAGTAAAGCAATAAACCATAATGTTAACCACGGAAAATAAGTCGACATTTCGACTAAAACACAACGAAGTACAGAGTATTGTGAAGGACTTACGCTGACTGGCTGCACAAGAGTGTTATGTAGCCAACGGTACAGACAGCGGCAATATGTTGCAACATGGTTACACCGGCCGACGAGCTTGGAACAGATGCGTCAGCGGACGACAGTAACGACGGATAGGACAGGAAGTTGAAGACAGGACAACGAATGACTTGGCAGCTAGCTCACTTCGCATCGACTGACTTATATATTTATTCGACCTGTAACCCTGGTCGTCTAGTGACGCAGTCGGTTGATGATGTACATAAATATAATTTTTAGCACAGTAAAAAAGTGGTTTATGTTTCTGTGGTGATTGGTTGGAATATCAATGCACTATTAATGCAACCTTACCACCCCTGCTACCAGACGAGTGGTATCGTCCACCGCATGCATCTGTTGACTGCTGGGGTGGCAAGGCGCTGCCATTCCGGTTTTGAACGTCATCGAAGTGAGTTGATATTTACAAACTTAATTTGATTGCGTTGTACACGTTACATTGCTTGTTGCTATTTTTCAATGGCATTTTCTAAAGACTATGCCCGCACTGCTATTGTATGAGTTCATGGAATGATTCATTTCAATGGGTGGGGGTGGCACTCCTCTCTATGGAGTAGTGCCTCTGGCAGGTAGCCCCTCACCTTTGATGTATTATGGTGATTGCCAGTTTGATTGGTCGTGTGCATACACTGTTGTTTTATTGGGTCCATCAATAACTGGTTATAATCGACTTCTATATATAATGATTGGGTTTACTGGTGTACTTGTGATGCATACAACCTGGCATTAAAATATGCCCTTTACCAACCTTTACTTATGTATCCGCCTCCCTTATTCCTTCATCAAACGAGCTGCGGCCACACTTGAAACTAGATCAGCGTCTCTCTACGCATCCGACACCACAGGAAACATAAATTATATCAAATGTCAGCCACGCACTTGATCAGCAGCAACTTTGTGGGCGGTTTGGCAGTATCTCATCCCAGGTAGCGATACCCACTCGCCTCTTTCTATGAATACATACCCCAGGAATTAGCCACAGTGCAGTATGCGTCCATACAGAACGCAATTTCGTTTATTAAGGACGCTGAAGCAATAGTTTTTTTATGGCGGAAGTATACATTGAGTCGGCGTTCCGGATCATTCCTATCGTCCATAAGGACACACCATTGCTAAGATTTAAATGACGGGATAAATACTACATGGATCTCGTGTTGCCGATGGGATGCGCGAGTGCATGTTCTATATTTGAGGCATTCAGCACAGCTTTAGAATGGGTGGCTGTATCTAAACTCGAGGCAACAAAGGTGGTCCATGTAATTGATGACTTTTTGTTTATGGCCGACGATGACGACATTCGACGGGCAACCTTGACTGGTAGACCACTCGTGTATGCCTATATGTCGTGTTGGCCATTGGTGGGCAGTCACGGAGGCCCTCTGATTGCGTCATGATGCAGGCGGTGCCGCCCCCTGACGGCTCGATGATGCAGTGACTACATGATTACAATATTAATAATAATAAAGAATATTTTATTGGCAACCCAACTAAGTTGGATTCACATCATTATACAATCAGTAAAATAATACATTCAACAGTCAATAATCATAAAATACAATAATTATAAAAACTCTAGATAAGTGGCCCAGTAGGTATAATACTATTATAGTAATTATTGCCAGTTGTGAAAGCCCCATGGTATCAGTGAGTTTCGATACCTATTCGTTCGAGTTATTGGCAATGGATAATTATTACCTTGTGCCTTATATCATGATATGTGTGTGTGTGTGTGCGTGCGTGCGTGCGTGCGTGCGTGCGTGCGTGCGTGCGTGCGTGCGTGCGTGCGTGCGTGCGTGCGTGCGTGTGTTCGTGCGTGTGTGTGTGAGTTGATGTCATGCAGTATGGGAGGGGTTGTCTCCTATTTTCCCAGATGACAATCACAGATGCAATCATGCGTGCAAGTACCGCTGGATTAGAGTGTTATCGTGGACCGGCCGCAATGACCAGTCGTGTCGCAATTAGTTGACACCATGCTATATAATTAACTGTTTTCGATTACTTTGTGCACTGTTTGTATATCCGATATCTGCAATGTAATTACATATCTTTCATCTATAGTTTGTAGGCCTTATTAAAAATCATCACGACCACTCTCTTTCCCCAGTTGCTAGCTGTGGTCGGAATTTTTGGATTATGGCTCATTAACTAATACGGAATTGACTCAATAAACACTGACTGCATGAATGTCGGGACATGGTATGTTCGAAGTTGATACAACTTTGGTATCTTCTCGTCGAAACGAAACTTCGAAGATAATTAATAACAAATATGTATATCAAATCTGAAAAATATAAGTAATATATTGCGTCATGGAGAAAATTATAAAGAAGTTAATTCGGCTGTTACGTGGATTCTGCGAACATTGTACGCGACTTGACGTGTTTTATTAATACACATTCCGCGAGGAAAATTAATTACCACCCATACACAAGTGACTATGACAAAATTGTTCGTTAAACTGCGGAACGATAACGGTGATATAAACATAGACAGTTTCAACGAAAACGTCCTACACTGTATGATGTTTTACTTCGACTGCCGTCTCTGCTGGGACCGAGGGGAGAGAACAGATCCATTACAGAGTCATATATGCTGTAAAGTAATTTGTTTGTGTCCATCGTGTTTTTATTCATTTAGTTGGAGCTCATTACACATAAACTTGTCAGCACTCCCTACAAAAACATTCCCATCAATCTGCGAGTCCATGTGTCTCCTCCACGCACGGCTAGTTATCTGGTGCGTAGACTAGGCGTTGTAGACATTTGAGATCATATACATATATTATATACATAATGAAGAATAGGACAATAGGACAACAGGCCTAATACAGCTACGAATGACGTGGCATATATATATATATATATATATATATATATNATATATATATATATATATATATATATATATATATATATATATATATATATATATATCAAACGACCTTTAAGCTACTGGCATACTCACATAACTGTATAATGTGCGCATCTGTTCCGTACTGTTGTATTCGTGCGAGGCGTGGACCCTCACTAGCAAGATCTCTAGAAAGCTACCAGGGTTACACGCGCGGTGCATGACCCGCATATACAGCTGCCATGAGGCGACAGCACTACGAGAAGGCTACGGCAGAGGCATCACACAAAAGGCGAACAAACGACGCTGGATGTGGCTGGACCACATACTGCGTATGGGCCAGCAGCGCTTGGTGCGGAAAGTGTTCGATGCGACAACCAACCTGCACCCGGCACACGGAGAGGGAACACTAATGGCACTGTGACCATCCTAGCCGCATTAAGGGCCAACAACAGAAAAGACTGGAAAACAATCTAACGCTAAACTACTGACTCCCAATGGGGTTGATAGCGGCTTATAGATTTTTTCTTTTTCAAAGTCCACAAACGTGATGCATAGAGTTGCCTGACATTCCACCCTTTGATGCTGCAATACCACACTGTTATGAAACTTTCATATCAGCATTTATTTATATTCCTAAGTCCTTTTCTTTTACAGTACATGTTACAGAATCTCCCATAATATTATAGTTTATATCCACCTTCCCGTGTCCTGTATGTAGGCATTTACATTTCCCAACATTGAAAAACATCTGCCATTTTTCAGACCATTTAACTAATTGGTCTAGATCGTTTTGTAAATATTGTTTATCACCATCAGTGTTAACCTTTCTAAACACTTTTGTGTCATCTGCAAATTTCAGTATGTTGCTTGTTATATTGTCGTCCAAGCCAATTATATATATATTAAGAATAATAAAGGTCCTAATACTGATCTACTACTACACGCTGTCTTCCGTCAGTCAGCAATTGTTCTATCCAGTCAATTTTGCCATCCCCGATACCATAGGCTTTTAATAAAAGTAGTAATATTTGATGTGGCATTTTGTCAAAAGCTTTCTGCAAATCTAAGTAGTCTATCCACTTAGTGATTTCTTCCAAGAAACATAACATATTTGTTAAGCATGACCTCGCTTTTAGGAATCCATGTTGAGATGAATTTAATAATTTAAACCTAACAAGGAAGTCCACCATATTTTATTATGGTCTTTAATTAACTTTTCTAATAATTTGCAAATCACTTACCTTAAACTCACTGGTCTGTAATTATCTGACTTATTTCTCGAACCCTTTTTTAAATAATGGTATGATGTTTGCTTCTTTCCATTAAAAAGGAACAACTCCCTCTTTTAATGACAAGTTGAACACTCTTACAAGTGATATACTGATTTCTTCTACTGTTTCCATTAGTAGTTTTGGAGGAATGCCATCCACTCCCGGTGACTTATTATCCTTCATTGCCTTTATTTTTTAGCTGCCAATTTGTGATTTAACAATTAACTGCCCAAAATAGTCAGATTTAGCCTCCTGAAATTTAGCATCTTGTTCTCTTTTTATGATCGGATGTATATCCACGTCTGTTACCGGATCATCAGGTGTAGGTCTATTAAGGTTTTCTCAAAGCGTTCTTTCCATCGCTCCCTTCCGATAGAGATAGAGAGAGAGAGGATTAGGGAGTGGAAGAGGGGGATGGAGAGGCAGAGGGAGGCGGGGAGAGAAACAGTGGATTCATCACAATGTCCTCGTCAGAAAAAGTCATGCCAGTCAGCCAAACTCTCCCTGCAGACCTGGCTTGTTGAATGCCTAATTTGAAGCATTTTGTGAAATAAATTCAGCCCATTATGTTTAGAATAATTCACACATGGTATTATTGGCATAATCCTACACGGCAGTTTGACATCACACATTAGAGACCACTTTTAGTTCACACTCATCGCCACATTATTGTCACTCACTCACTCACTCACTCACACACACACACACACACACACACACACACACACACACACACACACACACACACACACACACACACACACACACACACACACACACACATTCACTCTTTCACTCAATCAATAATACACACACTCACTCACTCACTCACTCACTCACACACACATTCACTCTTTCACTCAATCAATAATACACACACTCACTCACTCACTCACTCACTCACACACTCACTCACTCAATCATAATACACACTCACTCACTCACACTCACTCACTCAATTAATCATACACACACTCACTCACTCATATACACACTCACTCATTCACCCAATTTATCTGTTTCAAACATGCAAACAAACAAACAAACAAGTCATGTGCACCCGTCAACCCTGTATGTTCACAGTCGTGCATGCCTAACTACCATGTTAGCTATGCGACTGGCAACCGTGACTGGTAGACAACCCGGCTGCATCGCTTACCAACATTGGGACATATGTTAACCTTTACGACTCGGTCGATCAATACCCCAATGACAACCACCGTCGGTTAAATTCTATCATCATTAACCCAACTATCACAGAGATCACAGTCGGTCGGCCTAATTACCCTAAGGGACCACACAGGGTCAAACTAATTATCCAAGTGACAATATATCCTAGTGACTATATCCTATAGGGTAAGTATCTATCATAGAGGTCACAGTCGGTCAACCTAATTATCGTACGAACACAGACGGTCAACCTAATTATCGTACGACCACTGACGGTCAACCTAATTATCGTACGACCACAGACGGCCAACCTAATTATCGTACGACCACAGTCGGTCAACCTAATTATCGTACAACCACAGACGGTCAACCTAACTACTTACGCATGCGCCCAGAATCTGGGTGCGTACATAATTCCCGCCACAATGAATATCCCACTCTGCGTCCAAGCGAAGACGCGTGCGACAAACGCTAAGCCTGGATAATCGAGGCTACATTTCCACCAGCTTTGTAATTCAGATGTCGCCTGAAAATGGTGGCCTCTCTACTACGTTAGGCTGTGCCACCATTGTCGGTCGTGCCATCAGAACATGTCCAAATATTCTGATAATTAAACCATTAATGATGAAAGATCGCCAGTAGCAATTCCAATCATGAATAAAAACGCCCAAACGTATTCACGAGATTCGGCTGAGAAAATTGTTCACGAGCAACTGGCTTAACGTTCACGCACCAACGTAATGTTCATGCACTGACCTTTTCCGCTGGTCTGTATACTTTCACGGGGCGTGGGTGTAATTCGGCCACCGAAGTAGTACTATATGGCGCCCCGTCATATAGTACCGTCGTGTGTTCAACGTACCAGATCCATTACGTTGTCAATCAGCATGACACGTAGTATGCATCTTGGTACGTGGCATGCGTACATGCGTTTGAGCCACCATTCTCAAAAGATTGCATTGGAAGATGGTGGCATGATTTGATACAGACAGTGCCGCCCTCTGACGGCTCGATGATGCTGTCGCCGCAGCACCGTGACTGTTTGATGAAGCTGCGTTCGACAGCACCGCCCGCTACCTCTACCGCCAGAAATATTGCACTGGTTATCCCATATCATTATTATGTCCGTTATGCCATTTGAACCTATGTTAATCCTTACCACTCGGTCGATTATTACCCGAATTAGAACCACTGTCGGTTAAATTCTACCACCATTAACCCACCTACCATAGATGCCACAGTCGGTAGGCCTAATTATCCTTAGAGCATAGTCGGTCAAACCAACTGTCAAAGGGACAACATTCGGTCAACCTATTCATCCTAGGGACAACATTCGGTCAACCTATTCATCCTAGGGACAACATTCGGTCAACCTATTCATCCTAGGGACAACATTCGGTCAACCTATTCATCCTAGGCATCACAGTCAGTCATCCTAATTATCCAACAAGAGGTCACAGTCGGTCAACATTATTAACGTAGGACCACAAACAACATACTTATCATAACGACCACAGTCAGCCTAATTATCCACTTAGCGAAACTAATGCCATTTCCACTAGTTTCGTATATCTGACTCTCGCTCGGCTTCGTGATTTCGCCGAGAATAGAGTCTAGATGCAGAGGTGTGGTCTTGTTGCTACCCACTGTTACCACTCCACTTTGTGTAGGCGTTCCGGTGAAGTGTCAACAGACAATCGTCGATTGAATCGACACTGAAGGCGGTTATCGTCGTCGCCGACGTCAACATCAGTAGTGGTATCATATGACTAATAACTAACTCAAAAAGGCCACATAACTTACCGATGTAATCAACACCAGTCCATTCGGTAGCACCTGTATGTCTTCAGAGCCTTTATATAGTAGACACGGACACAAGTAACAACGAGGTGTACTAGGTCTGATATCGCACATATTATTACCATGAAATAACAAACTGTGCCATGCACATGTATTGTTTGGAGACATTGTGCAACCTAAGGTAGACAATTTTAACAGTCAACAGTGCTCGTCACCTGAACATATCCATATATATGAAGGCCCACATAATAATCCTAGCAAGCCGCTCCTGCAATCTTATTTTTATATTATTTTGATTATGTATGTTTAAACAATAAATGTAATTACCACGTGTCGGTGTATATACACACATACATATATACGAACATATATATATGAGACATTGTGCAACCTAAGGTAGACAATTTTAACAGTCAACAGTGCTCGTCACCTGAACATATCCATATATATGAAGGCCCACATAATAATCCTAGNACATACATACATACACACATATATACATCAGTACGCACGAACGCACACACGCACGCACGCACCACGCACGCGCGCACGCACGCACGCACGCACACACTCATAAACACATACCGCAGCCTCGCACCGGCCTACACGGGCCTGGATGGTGGTTGCACACCTTCTTGTGGCAAAGAAAGGTACATCTGAAAAAGTTTGTTGTAACATGGTTACATCGGCCGACGACCTTGGAACATACAAACCAGCGGACGACAGCAACGACGAATAAGACAGCAGGTTGAAGACAGAACTCTGAATGATAACACTTCGCATCGTCTGTATCACAAATGAAGTCGACCACGAACCCTTGCCGTCTATTGACGCAGTCTGTTGATGGTGTATGCTATGGTTGATGGTGTTGATATCAAATGTCCGCCACGCCAATTCAACGCAGTAGGTCAACAGCAATGCGTGGAGGAGAGAGAGAGAGTCGGATTTGTAGATTGATGGGGATGTTATTGTTGAGATTGCAGTTTATGTGTGACGAGCTCCGTTTAAGCGGTAAACGGGCGGCATGTTTTGCAGACGAACGGTTGACAGTAGCATGAATAGTACAAGTTATTTAGACTATATGAGCAAGGGCTCTTTGTATTAATACGCTAACTTTGTGGACCATCTGGCAGTATCTCTTCCCTGGCGCCTACGTCCACTCGCCTCTTTCTATGTTCTACCAACTGGCGATATGTTTAAAGGCAGTTATTTACTGTTATATTTTACCTGTTGGACAAATATGGAACCAGTAGCCGATTTGTGGGAAAAATTAGTGTGAGCAACTCTCCTGAAAGCGCAACCGTCACTCCCCCATCTTTATATTAATGCACTAATGTTGGGGGTGCTCTGACAGTATCTCCTCCCAGGCGTCGACACCCACGCTCCTCTTTCTATGTTCCTTCGTCTCCTGGCACCAGTGACATCTGATCTACCAATTCATGACCTATGATCTACCAATTGGCAAGGCTAATAATTCACTAATAAATTCACTCATAACACGCAATCATCACTATGCTAGGGACTCTTCATGTAATGGCGGACGGATGGTAAATGTGGTATGTGGCCAACAGAGTGATTCAACACTCAACTCGCCCACGGTGTCGTCTTTGTTCGACAGGTAGAAAAACTTTGTGGTTGTTTAACGACTGCATTTTTCCAAGTACTTTCACATCGGATACTGTTAATGTTTTCTTTCCTACTACATTAGATGTACATTTTATGGCAACGTACCAACATTTCTAATTCATTCACCAGGCTGGGCCGAAATTGAGGAGTATCTGCTTTGGGTGCATTTTTATGAAAGGTGTGTGATTTGGCCAACTTACACACGGAGTGTGTGTTAATGGAGCATCAATGTGCTGTTAAATGTTGAAGAAAATCATAGGAAAATTTTGCAGGAATAATAAGAAACGTTATAATGACTGCCTATTGGAAAATCAAATGTGGTTTCACCCCAGTAGTTAGCGGAGGTTTCTCATACCTCACGGAAGAGCCGATCAGATCC
>SDWI01001666.1:84411-97398 GCA_009193005.1 Lamellibrachia luymesi | reverse complement strand
CTATCTAGTTATACTACTACATAACAACTAGTTATTCAATATATAACAAGGAGTAAGATTCATGTTGGTATCATTTTAAAGCTATGTATCTCCTCTATCTGAATCTGTAATAAAATGGTTTTGTCAAATTGTTGAGAAGAGCCTGGTTTTTTTTGCATGTGGCATCACTTATAAGTATGACAGTGTCACTGATGATCCCACAAGTTATTATGGTTAACAAATTACAGCTGGTACAGGACCAGGAAGATTTTAGCAGAATATTTAATGACAGCCTAAAGTGACCAAACATTTTATCATTCGTTCAAAAAACACGTGTGATTTTGCTTATGGATACAATCATGCAGCATTTCAGCATCATAAGTGTTGTAGTTTTTATAAATCATTGAATTAGGTAACGTTTCCAAGTTGTTAGTGATAACAGAAATGTAAATAGATACATGTATCAAGCTTGAAATGTGACGTTTTATATATTGTTGACAAAACATAACGGCCATTTCTAATATTGACATGTCCCCTTAACTTGCTGCCACAATGGCCATTGAATCTGTATTTGTAACATGTTGTCTTCTACAATATCAGGTTACGCCAGCTATCTGACAAACACGTGGCATGGTGTGCTTCCGATCATTTTGATTGGTCCGTTATCCAACGGGGTCACCAGGTCAAATCTACTTGCTGTTTCTGTTTTTGCTTAAAGTCAATAATTTACTTTTGTTTCACAATAATTGACCTTTGTGCTGATATTTACCGGTTTAAGAACATGATTTAGTTAAAATGAAACGCAAAAGCTGTCCTGTCCACATATATGCATCACATAACATTTTAATACACAGGTCACCGACCTTGCCCATTGACCTTAATATACACAAAATGAGCAAAACCCAATTTTTATATTTTATCTTTAAGGTAGCTGGGGTGGCTATTATATGCTTGTCTTGAATTGATTAGTTTCAGTAGAAGTTTTAAAGATAAATTAATTATTTATTCACTGATTGTAGTTGAAATACTATAATATACCAGATTAAAAAAAATTAGTTTTTCATTTATTTGATTATGTTACAAGGTTTTTAAAACTAAAAAAAAACTGAGGTTTTTAAATGTGAAAAAATAGCCACTAAAAATGAAGTTTAATCGTTTTGAGAAAATCCCAAAAGAAATAAATGACATACATATAAGTTTGACAGTGTAACTGATAACTTTATGGCAGATTTTGGTTAACATAAACCAATTATGTCTGCTACACCACTGTGAATGAATTAAGCAAAAGTTCACTGACAACCTAGTGACTGTATTTTTGACACAAAACCTTTCTCCAATTGTAATTTACTGCTGTATTACATGGCGTGCATGTAAGATGCGTTCATACACAAAATTGCAACATCGTGTGTTGTAGTTTTTCTCAAACAATATTTTAAACATAATTTCCTGGTTATTAATGAAAACACAATCTCAACAAATGCTTGTTTTTGTGCTGAAATTTGCGATTTTTCACTGGCGTTTTCTGTATTGTTGACAATACATAATGGCCATTTGTAATATTGACATGCCCCCTTAATTTGCCACCACAATAACTCTTGGATCTGTACTTGTAACGTGTTGTCATCTACCGTATCAGGTAAAGCCAGCCATCTAACAAATATGCGGCAGGCCGTGTTTAAGGTGATTTTGATTGGCCCGCTATCTCACGGGGTCACCAGATCACATATGGCATGATATGCGTTGGCATTTCCGTTACTGTCAAAGGCACAATAAACTACGTTAACGCTCACTGAACACTGATATTTTCTGGTTTGAGTATGATTTAGTAGGTAGATATAATACCACCTCTCTGATGTAGACCGTGTGTCCCTCCACATGTCCCATCAGCTCACAGATGCCGTCTGAGCTGAAGTCGTAGTTGAAGCTGAGACAGGCCGAGGCTGGTAAACTGAGGCATTCCCGGGCACACGCCTGAGCATACAGGTAGTGGGTTGTATTCACAGGTGTTGCGACGAGGCGGCCTTCCCTTGGGGCTGTGACAAGGAACAACTGGCTATAGCTGTTTCACGCAGTTGGGGAATTAACATCTGATATACAGTTGGAACAAAAATTAGTATAGAAAAGGTGGACATTTAAAGAGATAACTACAATCAACAGTCTTGGAGATGCATCGAGCTAATTTACCATGCATTTAAAAATTGGTTCTTTTATGTTGCATTGCTTAAAAAGAAAAGGTGCACTAAATTTATGATATTGGAGTTGTATTGTCATGACTGAAATACAGTCATGTTTAGATATGGTGCACTAAGTTTATGATATTGGAGTTGCATTGTCATGACTGAGATACAGTCATGTTTAGATATGGTGCACTAAGAATGCGATACAAACCTGTAAAATGTTCCAACAGCCGCAATCCGAGAGGGTCATTTCCTGTGTCCACTCGACTGACCGCCTTAATGCTGGACACACTCTGCCAGTCAGCTATCTGGGAGCCATGAGAACCCTTGCCATACCCAGCACTTATCTGAAACAGTTACACTCTGTCAGTCGGCTATCTGGGAGCCATGAGAACCTCTACCATACCCAGCACTTATCTGAAACAGTTACACTCTGTCAGTCGGCTATCTGGGAGCCATGAGAACCTCTACCATACCCAGCACTTATCTGAAACAGTTACACTCTGTCAGTCGGCTATCTGGGAGCCATGAGAACCCTTACCATACCCAGCACTTATCTGAAACAGTTACACTCTGTCAGTCAGCTATCTGGGAGCCATGAGAACCCTTACCATACCCAGCACTTATCTGAAACAGTTACACTCTGTCAGTCAGCTATCTGGGAGCCATGAGAACCCTTACCATACCCAGCACTTATCTGAAACAGTTACACTCTGTCAGTCAGCTATCTGGGAGCCATGAGAACCCTTGCCATACCCAGCACTTATCTGAAACAGTTACACTCTGTCAGTCAGCTATCTGGGAGCCATGAGAACCCTTACCATACCCAGCACTTATCTGAAACAGTTACACTCTGTCAGTCAGCTATCTGGGAGCCATGAGAACCCTTGCCATACCCAGCACTTATCTGAAACAGTTACACTCTGTCAGTCAGCTATCTGGGAGCCATGAGAACCCTTACCATACCCAGCACTTATCTGAAACAGTTACACTCTGTCAGTCAGCTATCTGGGAGCCATGAGAACCCTTGCCATACCCAGCACTTATCTGAAACAGTTACACTCTGTCAGTCAGCTATCTGGGAGCCATGAGAACCCTTACCATACCCAGCACTTATCTGAAACAGTTACACTCTGTCAGTCAGCTATCTGGGAGCCATGAGAACCCTTGCCATACCCAGCACTTATCTGAAACAGTTACACTCTGTCAGTCAGCTATCTGGGAGCCATGAGAACCCTTACCATACCCAGCACTTATCTGAAACAGTTACACTCTGTCAGTCAGCTATCTGGGAGCCATGAGAACCCTTGCCATACCCAGCACTTATCTGAAACAGTTACACTCTGTCAGTCAGCTATCTGGGAGCCATGAGAACCCTTACCATACCCAGCACTTATCTGAAACAGTTACACTCTGTCAGTCAGCTATCTGGGAGCCATGAGAACCCTTGCCATACCCAGCACTTATCTGAAACAGTTACACTCTGTCAGTCAGCTATCTGGGAGCCATGAGAACCCTTACCATACCCAGCACTTATCTGAAACAGTTACACTCTGTCAGTCAGCTATCTGGGAGCCATGAGAACCCTTGCCATACCCAGCACTTATCTGAAACAGTTACACTCTGTCAGTCAGCTATCTGGGAGCCATGAGAACCCTTACCATACCCAGCACTTATCTGAAACAGTTACACTCTGTCAGTCAGCTATCTGGGAGCCATGAGAACCCTTGCCATACCCAGCACTTATCTGAAACAGTTACACTCTGTCAGTCAGCTATCTGGGAGCCATGAGAACCCTTACCATACCCAGCACTTATCTGAAACAGTTACACTCTGTCAGTCAGCTATCTGGGAGCCATGAGAACCCTTGCCATACCCAGCACTTATCTGAAACAGTTACACACTGTCAGTCAGCTATCTGGGAGCCATGAGAACCCTTACCATATCCAGCACTTATCTGAAACAGTTACACTCTTGACTCATTTCATGAAAAATCAAACCTATCTAGTATCCATTACAACATGCTAGCTCATGTTTGGTGCAAATGTGTTATTTAGTTGCAATGAAATCATTGGACAAAATAATAAATTACTTTTGATTGGTTCCATTCAAAAATTTGCACAAAATGTCAAATGTATAATATACTCTGTATAATATAACATAATATAACTAGTCACAGTTTTGTAAGTTACCCTATCAAATGATCAAAGTCAATTCTTTCAATTACTTTAATAAAAAAATTGCACTCTTTTATTTAATCGACTGTACACATTACTTAGAGTATTCGCAAATATGTTGTGGGTTTATTCTTTCGGGTGTAACACTTTTGTATTCTGGAACTAGAAATGAAGTCAACAAAGGAGTTGTACTGTTACTGGGGATGAAGCAAACAGAGCCCAAATGGAATGGGAACCAATAAACAGCCAAATTATCAGAGGAAGATTCTTGACACAATCTGTTTGCAGTAATGGGAGACATGAATGCCAATGCTGGGGACAACAACAAGGGAGTTAGTAAAGTCACAGGGAGACATAGCATAGGAACTCTTAACAACAATGGAGAGAGACTTGTAGAGATGTGTCAGCTTAATGACCTGGTCAATATTTCCCAATAAAAACATCCATTAGATTCATGGAACTCCCACGGCACCACCAAGAACCAAATTGATCACTTCTGCTTCAGGAAGAAATTTTGATCATCTCTTATTGATGTACATGCATTCAGAAAACCAGATGTGGCTAGTGACCACAATCTTTGCATAGCCACGCTAAAAAGTTCAAAGTTCAAAAAGATGTAATTGAAATGTTCATCCAAGACATTTGATGTGAAACTAAAGATCCCAGAAATAAAAGCTACTTTTTAACAGGAAATGAAGAATAAGCTTGAGGCTATGGGAGATATTTTCGAAGACACTGAAGAAGCATGGAATTCAATTAACTTACATTTCAACTGCAACATCAGTTCTGGGAACTTACAGAAAGGTAACAGAAGAATGGACAAGGAAAGAAACATAGGAAACAACAGAAGGAAAGATTTTTACATGAAACTATTGAATGCAGTAGACGAAAACACAGAGACAAGCTAAAATGGACTATCAAAACAGACACAAAGGTCAAAAAGAAGGGACAACACATAAAAGGGTATTATAAAGAAAAACAAGCTGAAGAACCGGCAAACAGAAAGTATACACGTTAAAACTGCTTCCTGAACTGATTTAGCCTATCGCAAATCCAGTTCAATTATGTCCAACTACGTAGTATATGAATAGTTTATGTAACATCGATTTAATAAAAAAAATTCCTATTTTTTTTCAAATCATCCAAAGAATTGACTTTACTCGTTAGATCTGGTAAGGATAAAAAATAGTGGATATCCAAAATGGTAAACACTGTGTGGGTCAATGCCAACCATGGGCTTTACTTCCATCCTCCCGTCAATCACATGACAAAGTTACTAAATTTCACCAAGGAAGAAAATCGTGATTTTTCAGCAATTCTAATTTTACTTAAGTTAATGATTGAACAACCATGAACTAATTTAATAGTTTACCTGGTAATTTCACAGAAACTACATACAAAAGTTGCACAAACGAGCTAGTATGTTGCAGTGGATACTAGGTAGGTTCGTTTTTTGCAAAATTAATTTGAAATGAGACTAGCAAAAAAGTCAATCGATTAAACGCCTTTAACAACAACAAAAATATGAGTCGAACACTTCCAAGAAATTCTACATAGACCTGCTCCACAAGATAAGATAGACTTTAGAAAAATAAATTAAATGAATGCCTTAAGGTAACTGGGGTGGTTATTATCTGCTTGTCTTAAATTTATTAGTTTTAGTAGAAGTTTTAAAGATAAATTAACAATTTCTTCACAGATTGTAGTTGAAATACTATAATATACCAGATAAAAAATTGGAGTTTTTTCATTTATTTGGTTATGTTACAAGGTTTTTAAAACATTTTTGTAAATGTGAAAAAATAGCCACTAAAAACGAAGTTTAAGCATTTTGAGACAATCCCCAAAGAAATAAATGACATACATATAAGCATGACAGCGTTAACTGATAACTTTATGGCAGATTTTGGTAAAAATAAACCAATTATGTTTGCTACACCACCATGAATGAATTATGCAAAAGTTGAATGAGAGCCTAAATTGGCTGTGTATTTTAGACACAAATCCTTCACCAATCATAATTTACTGCTGTATTACGTTGTGGGTACGTAAGACACGTTGCAATGTTGTGAGTGTTGTAGTTTTTCTCAAACAATATTTTAAACATCATTTCCAGGTTATTAATGAAAACACAATCTCAACAAATGCTTGTTTTTGTGTTGAAATTTACGGTTTTTCACTGGCATTTTATGTATGATTGTTGACAAACCATAATGGCCATTTGTAATACTGACATGTCCCCTTAATTTGCTGCCTCAATAGCTCTTGAATCTGTACTTGTAACGTGTTGACATCTATGGTATCAGGTTACGCCAGCCATCTAACAAACACGTGACAGGGTGTGTATACGGTCATTCTGATTGGCCCGTTATCCCGCAGGGTCACCAGGTCACATGTTCATCGGTATTTCCGTTTGTGTCAAAGGCACGATAAACTACGTTAACGCTCACTGAACACTGATATTTGCTTGTTTAAGTACGTGATTTAGTTAGGTAGATATAATACTGATGTGCACTAGCATTACAGTAAACAGACGATGTGGTTAGCATACACGGCGAACGAATACAGCTGGTTCGAACATCGTAGCGCACGTTGTTGTTACTATGGAAACATTGTCACTTTTCCGGCAACTCAAGGGGATTTACAAAAAGACTGCGTTTTTAAAGGATGGATTGGCGAAATATGACGTTAGTGCCGGGTGATTTTTTGCGGCGTCGACGTTTAGTTCAGTATATCCTAGCGTATATCCTAGCGTGTTATGAATAAAAAAATCAACTGACAAACGGAAGACATCAACAAAACTGAAGTCATGTATGCCATAGGAAACATGAAGAACAAGGCAGCGGGACACAATCACTACTGAAACGTTAAAAGAAAGTGGAGACGAAAACATTAATGTCGTAGTGAAGCTCTTCAACCAAATATAGAAGAACGAAAGTACTCCCACACACTGGGAAAATAGTTTAGTAAGTTAAATTACCAAAAAATCTAGTGGTGAACTTTGTAGAAGACCACTCTAGTGGTGAACTTTGTAGAAGACCCCTCTAGTGGTGAACTTTGTAGAAGACCCCTCTAGTGGTGAACTTTGTAGAAGACCCCTCTAGTGGTGAACTGTGTAGAAGACCACTCTAATGGTGAACTTTGTAGAGGACCCTCTAGTGGTGAATTTTGTAGAAGACCCCTCTAGTGGTGAACTTTGTAGAAGACCACTCTGGTGGTGAACTTTGTAGAAGACCACTCTTGTGGTGAACTGTGTAGAAGACCACTCTAGTGATGAACTTTGTAGAAGACCCCTCTAGTGGTGAACTTTGTAGAAGACCACTCTAGTGGTGAACTGTGTTGAAGACCACTCTAGTGGTGAACTTTGTAGAAGACCACTCTAGTGGTGAACTTTGTAGAAGACCCCTCTACTGGTGAACTTTGTAGAAGACCACTCTAGTGGTGAACTGTGTAGAAGACCACTCTAGTGGTGAACTGTGTAGAAGACCCCTCTAGTGGTTAACTGTGTAGAAGACCACTCTAGTGGTGAACTTTGTAGAAGACCCTTCTAGTGGTGAACTTTGTAGAAGACCCCTCTAGTGGTGAACTGTGTAGAAGACCCCTCTAATGGTGAACTTTGTAGAGGACCCCTCTAGTGGTGAACTTTGTAGAAGACCCCTCTAGTGGTGAACTTTGTAGAAGACCACTCTAGTGGTGAACTGTGTAGAAGACCACTCTAGTGGGGAACTGTGTAGAAGACTCCTCTAGTGATGAACTTTGTAGAAAACCCCTCTAGTGGTGAACTTTGTAGAAGACCACTCTAGTGGTGAACTGTGTTGAAGACCACTCTAGTGGTGAACTGTGTAGAAGACCACTCTAGTGGTGAACTTTGTAGAAGACCCCTCTAGTGGTGAACTTTGCAGAAGACCACTCTAGTGGTGAACTGTGTTGAAGACCACTCTAGTGGTGAACTGTGTAGAAGACCACTCTAGTGGTGAACTTTGTAGAAGACCCCTCTGCTGGTGAACTTTGTAGAAGACCACTCTAGTGGTGAATTTTGTAGAAGACCACTCTAGTGGTGAACTGTGTAGAATACCACTCTAGTGGTGAACTGTGTAGAAGACCACTCTAGTGGTGAACTTTGTAGAAGACCCCTCTAGTGGTGAACTTTGTAGAAGACCCCTCTAGTGGTGAACTTTGTAGAAGACCACTCTAGTGATGAACTGTGTAGACTTCCAGAAAGCATTTGACAGTATTGACAGAGACTCAATATGGAAAATTTTACTAGTATATGGAATGCCTTCAAAAATTATTAACATTATCAAATTTCTTAATGAGAATGCACAATGTTCAATAAAGACTGAACAGGAAAAATCGGAATTTTTTTAAATAACCACTCAGTCAGACTAGGTTGTATATTTTCACCAGTCTTGTTTGGAATTGTCTTGGATTTTGTAATGAGGCGGACTGAGGAAACAAGAACAGGAATAGACTTGACAGATGAAAAAGTGCTGGGAGACTTGGATTTTGCTGATGACACCTGCCTGTTAAACAGCTCTGTTGGAGATATGCAAACCAAAACAAACTGTCATGAGAGCAAACTGTGACAGAAAACCACTCTTACTGAACAATAACGTCCTTTCAGACATGAATCATTTTACCTACCTTGGTAGTGTAATGTCCAAAGATGGAGATGTTCTATTGACAACAAAAGTAGGCTTGGAAAGACGTGGGGAGCATTTCAAAAACTCACAAAAATTTGGAGGTCAAAGGGTATAAATATAAATACCAAAATAAGAATTGTCAACAGCAATGTTGCATCCATGCTTCTCTATTGCTCTGAAACACTGAAAACAACCAACAAAAGATTGACTTGAAACTGGCAAGTTTCCAGAGCAGATGCTTGTGCAGACTTCTAAACATCAAATGGAACGAATTTATCACCAATGAGGAAGAGCAAATGCTGAGCCAATCAGGTCAAAAATATTAATAAGAAGATGGAAACAGTTAGGCCATGTCCTTAGAATGCCGCCATCAAGAACACCAAAACAGGCATGGTACTGAAGACCATCTGAAAAGAGGAAACAATTACGACTAAAAGAGAGACCCAATCCCAGAAAACGAAGACACAAGACCTTGAAAGAATGGCTGAAGAAAGAAATGGATAGCGTCGATTGCTCTCTGCCTTGTGTGCCTGAAGGCACAGGGAGGGAATAAGTAAGTATTTACACACTACAGATCTGATCATTACCAAAGCTGATTTGCAATGGCTAAATAAACTGACATATAAGAAAAATCTTTCACCCAGGACATTTTGTCATCAAACCTGGTTGTACATTTGTACTGTTCAGTCATCTATTGCTTAGTTATCCATATCATTACAACGATCCATAGTATAGTTATCCATATCACTGCAATGATCTATAACATGGTTATCCATATCATTAAAATAATCCATCATATATTTATCCATATTATTATAATGATCTATCGTGTAGTTATCTACATCATTACAATGATCTATAGCATGGTTATCTATATCATAACAATGATCTACAGTGTAAATATCTATATCATAACAATGATCAATAGCTTAGTTATCCTACCATTTCCCTGACAACTACTGAGTCATCGAGTACAAGAGCAGATCCTTGGAGCAGTCCCGGGTGACTGGTGCTGCTGAANTAACCTTTTTCAGAGATGTTTTTCGGATGATTTGATATTGGTTTATCTGTGCTAGTGGCCTCTTGTTCTGCTTGAGACACCTCTAGGTAACCCCCCTGCACTTCTAGTTTAAAGAATGTTTACTCAGAATGTTGCTCAGAAAGTTGCACTGACAATGAATCTCCCAACTGTTTTCTATTGGTAAACTGGCCATGTCAAGTATCTTCCAATTCTGGTTTAAAGTGTTTATGACACATTCCTCACAGTGATAAAAACATGTGTGTTGCATCAAGAAACCTCTACTTATTAGCAATTACACAAAACGGTTTATCTTTAACCCCAACTGTTATTTACCAATACGTGTTTGTAGTTGTGAGATGTGTGTCTTTACGTCACTTTCGCCTTGCACTCAATGGAAATCAGCGAGGTGTGTAATTTGAAGGTGCAAAAGTCGATAGAAAACCGCAGCTACTCATTTGCAGGCTGATACGGGGACCAACTTGCGTTGTATGAATGCTTAACTTAAAAGATCACTCAAGCAAGGTCGCATGTGTCATAAACACTTTAAAAAAAGTTTGCATTCACAGATATACCTCCAATAATTGATCATCCCCTGTGAGAAAGAATACTACCTTATATCAAATCTACACTGTCACTTTATCAATAAATGAGTTTGTGGTCTGTCGCCGTTCTCTAAAGTAAACATATGGGGCCGTATGCATGGACTGGGCGTAATGTAATCCCAGACTAAGCCCTACATCTGCATTTAGTCACGATGCATGAACCGGACGTAGCGCACCGATAGCCTCAGACCAGTAAGTCTATAAGACTATGCTGGTTAGTCTGGACGTACCGGTTCTATGAAGGGATTCCAAATATATTCCATTGCACTGCACAACGGGTCAAAGGGTGGAAAGCAGAAAGAAAAAGAAAACTTTAAAGATAGATATATTGTATATAGTAAATACGATTGAAGGCATCGCGAACAATAAAGTAACGATCATGAGTAAGCTACAAAGCTCGATAACGATTAAGAGAGACATTTTGGCAGGATATCACCGCCAAGCCCAAGCCAAGGTAAATGTGCACTTTTTGGTGTTGAACACTGCAACTCTCGCAAGGAGCTAGGACGTCGTTAAAAAGAATATTAATATTTAAAATTGATGCCTCTAATTAGTGTGTGGAAGTACTTTTAGACTATGAATAGTAATATATATCACTTAAGCATCACTATCCTCTACACTCTAACTTTTCTTGTTTATTTTACTCTTGGTTTTTAAGCATACACAGTTTAGTCCTGCTTGAGAGCTGTATATCTTAAACTTCTGACTTCATAAAATATGATTCATAATCACTGCGTCCTACTGATGGCAATCATCTCCACCAACCTGTGCTACAATAGTCGATGTTCCACCTAGTGTCACATTATCTAAAACATCGCAGCCACCACTGAACGTGCCGACACAGTATGTGAGTTCCACTTCGCTGCGGTCGTCAGCCACACCAAACTCAATG
Organism: Lamellibrachia luymesi; assembly: GCA_009193005.1. Lineage (NCBI taxonomy): Eukaryota > Metazoa > Annelida > Polychaeta > Sabellida > Siboglinidae > Lamellibrachia > Lamellibrachia luymesi. The sequence continues at coordinate 85,907 of SDWI01001666.1, read as the reverse complement.
TTGAAGGCTGGATCAGTGTAATCACGTCCTTCAAGCTGCTCCACCTGACATGATGAGCCAACGGCGCGGCGTCTGCGTCGGGATTCATGAGGCGACTGAAATGGCAAGTTCCATAGAAATAAATGGACGAGATGACTTTAACATTTCAGTATAAATGCAGCTCATTACAACAAACTTACAGAGTGGCAGTTGTCTCAATTGTTGCAAAGTACTTACCGCATCAGAGTACATGCTAAAATCTGGTACTGAAGTATCTGGCTCAGCATCATTGAAGTTGATAAGATTTTTGGTGATGGTTTTTGATTGGGATTTCCACAACAGTTTGTCAATTAGTGTTTTGACATAACACCAACAACGCTTCCAAAGACACAGGCGCACATTCATTCTGAGTATTGCCCTCAGATCTATGAACAGCGGAATCATCTCGAGATCCAAACGAGCCCTGAAATAAGAGACGATGCTTGTGATGGTATAACAATGATAATATTTGACAACATAGTTGGTTAGCAGTAGTAAAAAAGTGGTCCAGGACTTTAATTGAAAACAACAATTATAACATAACTTTTTTACTGGTGGTGCTACACAAAAATGCTGCAAACCACTTTTAAGGAGTCATGCAGGTCTGAAAATGCGGGAAAATTGTCATGTTTATGAAAGTTTATTTTAAGAATTTATGATGTCTTTCATATGTGTTACTAACTTTATTTCACTTGAAATCGTCTTAAAAGTGCCAATAAAGTGATTAAATATGTCACTGCAAGCTACTAACATCATTCCGGCGGATGGACTACTCTGTGCAAGTCAGTCATGTTTGGTATCATTGTGTCGGAAATGAACTCATCTGTACGACACTGAGGTCAGCATTCGACTCACACCAAAGACTTTACATGATAAGATATACAACTTGTATCTATTCAACAGTTAGTGGCCGATTGCAGTGCCCCGCCTCTGTAGGTTCCTACAGACATTATTTTAATGAAGAAAGATTGTTCAGCCATTGGCTGCAACAACAGACTGAATAAACATCTTTCTTTTTTGTATTTCAAATTCCTAAGTGTATGAAAGAGGTATAATATCCTAACAAACAATATACGTACTAAATGACACGACATCGTTCTTTGTATCTAAAATAGTACAGCTTGCTGTAGTAGCCTTGGCCGATATTATGTCGTTATTGGGACTTGCAATTGCATATCCACCAATACTCTCTCCTGTACAGTCGAGTTTGGCTTGCAATGCTAGGTATATTACATTCCGCTTGGTGCGCCACCGTCGACGCCGGGTGGACTTTTACGCATCACTTTTTGTTACTCGAACTTCGGCTTGACCTGGTTTTGGGGGTCGCGGTAGATCGTTTCGTACAACTACGTAAGCAAACGACTGACCTTAACCGACACAGATATCAACCAATGAATAGTTGTAGACGCTATACAGAATTTGGCGGGCCTGTCTGAAGAGATTTTCACCGAGGTAAGCGTTTGTGAACTTTGATGTTT
>SDWI01001666.1:36203-63525 GCA_009193005.1 Lamellibrachia luymesi | reverse complement strand
AAGACTCCACCAACTGTCATGTTAGATCAAAGACTCCACCAACTGTCATGTTAGATCAAAGACTCCACCAACTGTCATGTTAGATCAAAGACTCCACCAACTGTCATGTTAGATCAAAGACTCCACCAACTGTCATGTTAGATCAAAGACTCCACCAACTGTCATGTTAGATCAAAGACTCCACCAACTGTCATGTTAGATCAAAGACTCCACCAACTGTCATGTTAGATCAAAGACTCCACCAACTGTCATGTTAGATCAAAGACTCCACCAACTGTCATGTTAGATCAAAGACTCCACCAACTGTCATGTTAGATCAAAGACTCCACCAACTGTCATGTTAGATCAAAGACTCCACCAACTGTCTTGTTAGATCAAAGACTCCACCAACTGTCATGTTAGATCAAAGACTCCACCAACTGTCACGTTAGATCAAAGCCAACATGTTATTTGATTTAGGTCTACTCAAAGAAGCAGCCGGACGTTGATCTTCCAGCGTAAAACAAACTGGTTACCTTCAAAATGTTGGTTGTCCTCTCAATCTTGAGGTACAACTTCATTTGGACAACATTCAATATGTTGGTTTCTTCAGAAAGATTCACATTGTCTTCTCTAGCTGAAAATTAATAAACACAAACAATTTGCTCACATTTATATAAATCGTTCATTAGGTGTGAACAAATGCTGCTCAGACCTTTATTGGCAAATTCTGAGAGTACTTACCAACTTGTGTAGAAATAAACAATTACAAGTTGTGTTTATTTTGAAGTGTAGTAACTTCCCCATGTGCCTGTGCACACACAAATACGACTTGGTCATAAAATGTTTACAAAAAATTTGGCATACAAAATATAAATTTGTAAAACCAAGAATCTGATGACATCTTGTCACTGTCATAATGAAAATTATTATTGATAATTATTGCAATTATAACATGCAGTCAAGCGAATAAAATGTACCTACATTTGTTAGTTTTTACCCACTAAAAACAATTAATTCAATTCTAACAGTTACTTTTCCAAGTTAAAAATTTGTTTCAACGTGCATTAAAACATAAAAAAATTCATGGTGGTGTTCTGCCACATTTATTTAGGAAATTTGTTGGCCAATTTGGGAAATGCCATTGGGCAGAACAATGACTTTCAGCAGCAAAATAAATTAAATGAGACAGAACATAGTCCTTTAACACCATCCTGAAATGTTAACATGTTGTTAACCTAATAAAGGACTATGCACAGTAAAAAAAATGGTGGTCATAGGACTTGTCCCACATTCTCATTTTGGGTGGTGAAATTATTCTGAAAGCATAGCAACTAGAAGCCTACTGAACTAAGGTTATTGCCAGTATCCCTGACAATAGATGGTGGTAATTTGGACATTGTACTGTAACACAGCAATGAAATACAGACTGCTGAAATCCTTCATGGAAAAAAAATCTTGTCCATTTTTGTGAACCCGGTATACCATTGTCATTTGTCCTATCATTCTTGAATTTTGCACAGATAATCTGTTCCAATATATCTACATATTCCTGTCTGCAAATTCAAAAAGCTTGTAAACTTCTTAAGTTGAGAAGCACCTAAAAACAGATCAAAATAACGAAATTTTACACAAGATTTTCGATAAAGGGCCCCCAAAACAATGCTGCCACTCTTTCCATTGAAAACTTGCCACTTGTTGATAAACTCGAAGAGTCACAAACTAAAACCGGCAAAACTTGAAAATTTCATAATAGCAACCTACATACATCCGACATGCTGAGGTTGTCGCAAGACCTTTCCACTAGGCACTGCCACAGTTTGATAGCATTCACTGGTTAATAGGCAGGAATTGTTTTAAAACAAGGCCGCATTTTCACCCAGTGGCGGCCGTTCAAGGATTCTGAAGAGTGGCCAGTGTTGGCTGGATTCTGTAGTGGCCAGTAGCAGGCGTTCTAGGATTCCTTAGAGTGGCCAGTGGTGGCTATTCTAGGATTCTGTAGAGTGGCCAGTGACAACTGTTCTAGGATTTTATAGAGTGGCCAGTGATGACTGTTCTAGTATTCTATAGAGAGGCCAGTGACAACTGTTCTAGAATTCTATAGAGTGGCCAGTGACGACTGTTCTAGGATTCCATAGAGTGGCCAGTGACGATCGTTCTAGAATTGTATAGAGTGGCCAGTGACGACTGTTCTAGGATTCTAGAGTGGCCAGTGACGACTGTTCTAGAATTCTATAGAGTGGCCAGTGATGACTGTTCTATGATTCTATAGAGTGGCCAGTGACAACTGTTCTAGGATTCTATAGGGTGGCCAGTGACAACTGTTCTAGGATTCTGTAGAGTGGCCAGTGACGGGTGTTCTAGGATACTATAGAGTGGCCAGTTGTGGCTGTTCTAGGATTCTAGAGTGGCCAGTGGCAGGCGTTCTAGGATTCTACAGAGTGGCCAGTGGCAGGCGTTCTAGGATTGTGTAGAGTGGCCAGTGACAAATGTTCTAGGATTCTGTAGAGTGGCCAGTGGTGGCCGTTCCAGGAACTAATCAGTTAATAAGATTTAACAAGGTTGCAACAAAAGCAACAGGCACGAGATGGTAATTGGATAAGGAAGCGCCAAAACTTGTTCATCTAATATTGTCAGTTATCTGTCAATTTTGCATTTAAACAATTTTGACACTACTGGCATTTACACAATCAGTAGATCATGTGTTCCATTCATTTATCTCACCTTCATTTACTGTTCTTATTGCATGGGCGCCCGCTGTAGTGTGAAGTGTAGGTCTTTTAGAGCGAGTACATTGTTTACTAATTGTGTTAAATATATTATCAAGTATATTTGTTAACTAATTATACACAATTATATAATTACTGTCCACTGAAAGTACATTTTGGAAAATGTAAAGATTTCTGATCAAAACTAAATGGCAAATGTTGGATAGTGCCATTACTAAATTACATTTGCAATAAAATAATCTGCATTCATATTATATGAATACTTACTGAAGTCATCTTCCAACACACTGAAGCTGGCCGTCCAGTCATTGAGGCCAATGATCAGTTCTAGGTTACAGGCATCATATCTGACATAGGCGGTCAGTGTGTGTCGGTAGATGAACAACTTGAGGTCAACACAACAACTGACGCTGGTGCAAGTCTTGTCGAAGCGACAGTAGACGTTCTTGCCAATACGACTCCCAATGTCGAAACATTCTGTCAATGTTAAATCAGGGTTTATACAGGGACTTAACTTAAACATTCCTCGACTTTTCCCTGATCAAAATGTAATCCTCCCATAATTACATCAGAACACAAACTCCTTTTCTGGCTGGCTATGATGTAAATGATTACATTTTACATTTGCATAGAAACTAGATTAGTCTCAAGTTTAAATTAAGCTAACAAATATAAAATGGCATTTTGTACAAAATCTCTGGTACAAAAATCATTTCCATAAGATTGCCATGAGAATGCACCTTACATTTGAGAAAACATTACCTGCCTTTACCCAGGAAGGCAACATTCCATCCTCCCACTGAAATAATTTAAATTCCTCTGACTTTTTCCTGACATTAAATTTTTTTCCCCCTGACTATTCCCTGATCCGTGTGAGTTAGGTAAATACACGTTGATTTCTTGTAAGAATTTCCAAAGAATTGATCATTTGTTTATAAATCCTTACAGTAAATATTTAATGAGTAATGCTTTTTCTGATACTACCATGTATCTCCAAGCTAATCTATTCAAAGTAATTGTTGTGTAATATTACATGTATGGAGAAAGGCTTTACCCATCCAAATTAAATGCAGAGATGACAAATAAAAGTGTATTACACTACATGAAATGGCATTGTCATGTACATTATACATAATTATTTAAAACCTAAATATCTATAACAAATAAAATACTTTTGATTCCTCCATATGTGACCTGTATGACACATAGCAATGCCATTCTACCTACGTGGGTCAGACTTGAGGTAGCGGTCAACGAGGGATTGACGGGCCCCAGAGTTGGACAGACCTCGCATGACGAGGGCCTGCTTCAGGTCAGAGTCATCCATTGTCTCAGGACTCACACAACTCTGATGATTCGTCAACGACTAAAATACACAGAACAATGACAAGGTTGACTAAACACCTAAACATCCTTGATAGTCTTTAAAGCATATACTTTTTAAAGGCATGGGTCTAAATTAACAAAATGGACTACCCTTAAATATCTACATTAAGTAGATGTAACAATGCTACCTATAAGCACTGATATGACTACTACGACTTTTTTCATTGGTTAAAATTAAAATAAGCCACTCCACATCGTTGGCCAATCAAATATGTCGCTGATGATCACAGGCCCCAGGTGTTACACTGAGAAATAGGTCAAGCCTATTTCTGGTCAGCGATGATGACTGTATTTCCTAGTCAGGAGGAGCTGTCACTCAGATTGTTTTTGATCTTGTGTGAGTGGAAACAAGCAGAACTTATCTCTGACTACTGGTTTAACATGGTTCTTCATAAAACATCATAATCATAAACAAAACTGTTCAACATGTTTGAATAATTTTTCCTAGAACGTACAGCTTACACATTTGGCTACATTTATCCCACTTGATATTGGGACATTCAGCCACTCAGAAATCATCTAGTAGCAGATTGAAATTTTCTTAAATGCGTTTATCTTTACTGTCTGCTTTGATGACATTCAGATAGTAATATTCCCTAAGTTAGATGATGTGGTGTTAGTATTACTATTAAAGTATTACCATTGTATTATAACAGAGAGTCATTTAGGAACCAAATGATACTGCATTCATATTTTTATTACAATTATTAGCAAAGTTATGTTGCTTGAAATGCAGCCCATTTAAATTGCTCCAAATTGTGTGCGCTGCAGAAGTAATCATATGACAGCACATCAGGCTCACCTTTAATGTTTAAAAGTAATCATATGACAGCACGTCAGGCTCACCTTTAATGTTTAAAGGCATGCCTTTAAATAATTAAAATCATGTCTTTAAATAATTAAAGGCATGCCTTTAAATAATTAAGCACACGTATGTAAAGTTAAAGGCATGATTGTACCATTAAAACCATGCCTTTAAATAACTACAACCATGCCTTTAACTTTACCACCAACCTGTCTGAGTCAATGAGCGCTGACGCTACAATAGACTTGACGGCACGTAGAGCAACAGCATGGAAGGAGAAGTGTTCGAAGCCCTTACCAGAAAGCTTCCAGTGGGGTCATGGTTTGTTGTGCATTTGATCTTAATACATCGGCCACAATATGGCGAATTGTTCCCAGGAAATTTTGGATTGACTGAGCATTATGCATGGCAGTCATGGTATAATGCACATTATCAAGTTAAAACACCTAGTTTTGACTGTTAGTATCAATTCGCTTTAATCTCGGATAACTGCAAAATTTAATCTGGGGCATAGCCTAAATAGAACATATCAGTAGAACTACAGGGAAATAATTAACGATTATAGCTCCGTGGTCCTGGGCCCCCGGGCCATATGTCACTTCAGAATTTTATTTTGCTGGTTTTGATTGGTTACAATTAAAGGCCTGGTTGTAATTATTTAAAGGCATAGCTTTAATTACAATCAAGCCTTTAACTTTGCAAGACCTACATGCATCCTCACCAAGAATATGCAGGCATGCCTGCATGGAGCCCATGTTAAGAACATAAATCTTACTGAGTCAGTGCAGCGCAGAACAACTCATTTTTTGACGTCCTTGATAAACCAAGTCAAATGAAGAAAGGTTGCAAGCTCTGGGAATCTACTTCTTGTACGCTCGTAGATGGAGGGGAGACCTTATTGAAACATTCAAACTGATTAAGGGACTAACTAAAGTGGACTAGGCTAAATTCTTTAAACTTGCTGAGTCTGACTGCATCAGGGGCCATTCGTTTAAGCCATAGACACCTAGTACGACACAACTTCTTTATCCACTGAGTGACTGATCGATGGGAAAAGCTTGCCAAAATATGGTGTAGCAGCTAAAAGTGTGATAGAATCTAAGATGCAACTTAATAAGCCATGGGAAATGAAACGGAGATTAAATAGACCAAGCCTAATTGTTACCCTAAGGCTACAAGCACAATTAAGGACACTGAAAAAAGAACATGGTCCAACTATTCCTGTTTGCTGGACATACATGTCAAAATTTTAAAGAAGATTTCATGTTGAACACTAGACAAACTGATGATTACTATAAGTTAGCTGTCTTTTGTAAAATGATTCATAACGATCCTTTCCTGAAGGAATAAGCCACCACTGATAATAAACATTGTCCAACCTCAACTTCTTCCAGAGCTTTCACGATGCTTGTCTTGACCTTTGACAAGCCGACCTTATCAAGGAGACCGAGCACTTTGTTCACTGTGATGGAGTTCATGTTGAATTTGAAAATATTCTTCAACTTTGAGAGGTCAGGAAGGCCTAAACTTTTGGCGAAGTCTGAAAATAAACGTTAAAAAAATATTAATACAATTTCTGGTGGCGTTACCACAACATTAACACTGTTAATAGTATGTACACTGAGTGTGTCCAGCTTAACTATTTTAGGACCTGCACTACTTCAACCCTAAGATTAGTTAGAAGACGACAGACATTGGAAGAGAACCTCCGGACGGCTTCATTTTTCTCGGATAATCAATCTAGCCATGTTGAACCCGTTGATAGCTATTCTATTGCTATTCTATTTGAGCACATTTTTTTGGTATGATCATACTGCTAATGCCTAGACTTCCTATTGTTTGAAAGGGCTTGCTATCGTTCAAGTTTTTTTTTTATATAATTTTGAACTGAAACAAAAACATTTCAATCATGTTTCACAAAACAACTGGTAACCATCTTGACATTTTTTTTATTTGAAAAGTAACCATCAGAATTGGGTAATTGTTTTACTGGGGCAAAATTAACACAAATGACTACATTTGCTTCACAGGATTGCCTCTGATAAGTAAGATGATTTTTGAACAGTATGTTGAAGTCGAGTCTTCGTCATTCCCTGAATTTAGCTTCATGATTTGAAAATTCATTAATTGCAACACAGCAATTTTAATAGCATATTTTATTCATACATTTCAGTTCAGTTCAGAGTACACATACATGTTAAGTCTCCTCTCCTCCCGAACTCCTGGCTATTTGGTATGACTTCCGGCTATTTGGACTTGGTGCAGCGACTTGAATTTGGTGTAGATCATTTACAGAAAAACGCGGTATATCAAATAGAATAAGTATTACTATTGAATATATATTATACACAAACGTATTGTAGACATATATTAGGAAACAGGTTTTGTTAATTATTAGTCAGAGGGAGTATTTTAGAGTAAGTTAGTTTCGGATTCTGTCAGGGAATTCAGCGAGCGATAATAGGGTTGTTTACTATTCGAAAATTGAGATAGCATAGTGAATAGTTTACATTGGCTAATATATATATAAGATAAAGTGATCTATTTACTTAAATTACATACATAAGGTAATATCTGACATAGTGGTAGTAAACGTTTTCGGTAAAAAGGAATTAACAGCAGGATTTTAGCGTAAATTAGTACACACTGAATTCGTTGTTTTGTTACACAGTGTTCTCCGTATTCGCTAGGTGGCAGGGTTTTTTTTTTTCATGCGAGGTTAATAGAAGACACAGTTAGCAAGTATATTAGACTAAAGTGTTCTTTTGATCACAAAAACAGCCTTATTCAAGGCTAACGTAGCAAACTAATTAAAACTAAATTGTATGATGGCGCCGTGCAAACGGCAGTTAAAGGCCACAAGGCACTTAATTTGTGGCAGTTGCAGTAACTGGGTGGACTTCGTCAAGTCTGGGTGCGAGAAGTCCTGGGCTGAGGTCCAGGCAGATAGTTTTAGTTTTGAGTGTAGGGGATGTACGAAGATGAAGGAACTAGAGGTGGAGTTGGAAGAGCTGAGGCTGCTCGTTGTGGCAATGGTGGGAAGGGAACAGGGGGGTTGTGCCAGTAGTTCCGGTGGGGGAACAGTAGATGATAAAGTGGGGAAAGACACAAGAGATGCTAGGGAGAGCTCACCGCAGCCTGGGAGGAAGCTGAGAGGAGGGAAGGTGACAGGTCGTAGGGAGACAGGTCGTAAGGAGACGGGAAGGAAAGGAACGGGAGGGAAGACAACCGGAGCGAAGGAGAGGGGAGTAGGGGAGACAGGAGGGAAGGAGAAGGGAGTGGGGGAGACAGGAGGGAAGGAGAAGGGAGTGGGGGAGACGGGAGGGAAAACAACCGGAGTGAAGGAGAGGGAAGTGGGAGAGACAAGAGCAAAGGAGTGGGAAGTGGGGGAGACAGGAGCGAAGGAGACAGGAGGGAAGGGGTCAGGACAGAATGTGATGGAGGGGATCGAACGGAAGAGTTATTCTGCAGCAGTGATAGAGGGGGTGAGGAAGAGAGCGAGGGTGTTTGTGGGGGATTCGATAGTTAGGAAGACCGACAGAGTCTTAAACAAGGGAGATGATGTGGTGGTCTGCTTGCCTGGAGCCAAAATAGAGGCGATAACTGAGAGGGTAAAAAACATCGTAGGCTCGGGTAAGGGTGGATCTGTTTTAGTACACGTAGGGACAAATAACGTAGAGAGGGAGGGTACAACTGCCATAGTTAGGAAATATAGGCAGTTGGTCAGAACACTAAAACAGACGCGGGTTGAGCAGGTAATACTGTCAGGGATTTTACCTGTAATGGGCAGGAGGGGTCACAAATATCGAAATTGTCGGGGGATGGCAATTAACATGTTAGTCCAGAAGTTATGTAGGGAAGAGGAAGTTGGATTTGTGGATTTATGGGGAAGTTTTGTTGGGAGGGCTGATATGTACATGAAGGATGGGCTTCATTTAAGTGGAAAGGGGGCGGCAGTATTCGCGGACAAACTTTCAGCAGCAGTAGATAGTGACTTGGGTACAATGACAAATATTTTTGGAAGTAAACATTCTTTAAACTAGAAGTGCAGGGGGGTTACCTAGAGGTGTCTCAAGCAGAACAAGAGGCCACTAGCACAGATAAACCAATATCAAATCATCCGAAAAACATCTCTGAAAAAGGTTATAGATGCGTATGTTTAAATGCAAGGAGCATAGTAAATAAGAAAAACGAATTAAACATTATGGTAGAAGATATTGACCCTCACATAATTGGTATAACTGAATCATGGGCCAACATAGATATAACAGATGCTGAATTAGGACTGACAGGATATGTAATGTTTAGGAAAGATCGAATAGGAAGAAGGGGCGGGGGAGTTATTTTATATGTTAAAGAATCTATTCAGGCTTATGAAATAAAACTAGAAAGGGAAGCAGATTGCGATGAAGCTGTTTGGTGCAAAATTGTTTCAGGAAATTCAAAATTAACTATTGGATTAGTTTACCGAAGTCCAAACATAAACGAAGAGGACAACACAAAAATAAAAAACGCTATAAAGGAAGTTAGTAAAGGGGAATGTATCATAATGGGAGATTTTAACCATGGACACATACAATGGAATTCTCTAGAGAGCACAGGGATTGAGGACCAACAATTTCTATTTTTAATCCAGGATAGCTTTCTTACTCAGCACGTACTAGAACCAACCAGGGGAGAAAATGTATTAGATATAGTTTTGTCATCACAAAAAGAATTAGTGGACAATGTAAAAATATTTGAACCATTGGGTAATAGTGACCATAATCAAATACATTTTGACATCAATGTAAAATCAGAAAGTAAAAATAAGAAAACGTACAAGAGAAACTTCCACAAAGGTAACTACAAAGATATGAGAAAATACTTAGCAAAGCTAGATTGGAATAACATGCTGATGAATAAGACCGCAATTGAATGTTGGAATATTCTAAAATATGAAATTGAGAGTATCATCGATAAATTTGTTCCCTTCCAAAAACAAGGAAAACGGTGTAGAAAGAAACACTTGTCAAAAGAGGCTATTAGAAAAATAATGCTAAAACAAACTATGTGGAGGGTTTATAGGCGTACCAGAAAGGACGAAGACTATGCAAAATACAAAGAGGCACTTAATGCAGCTACAACTGAAATCAGACAATCTAAAAGAAGCTATGAGCAAAAACTAGCATGTAACATAAAAAATGACAGCAAGAGTTTTTATGCATATGTCAGGAGTAAACAAAACGTACAAGACAAGGTTGGACCTCTAGAAGACAGTGCTGGAAATATAATATCACAGGGGTTTTTAATGGCGGAAGACCTAAATGGTTACTTCAGTTCAGTGTTTACCAAAGAAGATATTAGTTCATTACCAGTTGCTGATGCTAAATTTCAGGGGGCTAAATCTGACTATTTAGGTCCGTTAGTTGTAACTCCAGAATTGGTAGCTAAGAAAATAAAGGCAATGAAGGATAACAAATCACCGGGAGTGGATGGGATTCCTCCAAAATTACTAATGGAAACAGTAGAACAAATCAGTATACCACTTGCAAGAGTATTCAACTTGTCATTAAAAGAGGGAGTTGTTCCGTTTGAATGGAAAGAAGCAAACATCATACCATTATTTAAAAAGGGTTCGAGAAATAAGTCAGAGAATTACAGACCAGTGAGTTTAACGTCAGTGATTTGTAAATTATTAGAAAGGTTAATTAAAGACCATATGGTGGACTTCCTCGTTAAGCATAAATTATTAAATTCATCTCAACATGGATTCCTTAAAGCGAGGTCATGCTTAACAAATATGTTATGTTTTTTGGAAGAAATCACTAAGTGGATAGACGTGGGATCGCCAGTAGATATTATCTACTTAGATTTTCAGAAAGCTTTTGACAAAGTGCCACATCAAAGATTACTACTTAAATTAAAAGCCCATGGTATCGGGGATAGCATAACTGACTGGATAGAACAATGGCTGACTGACAGAAGACAACGAGTTGTAGTAGATGGAGAAGTTTCAAATTGGAAATCGGTTTTGAGTGGGGTACCTCAAGGATCAGTATTAGGACCTATATTATTCTTAATTTATATCAATGACTTGGACGACAGTATAACAAGTAACGTACTGAAATTTGCGGATGACACAAAACTGTTTAGAAAGGTTAATACTGATGGTGATAAACAACATTTACAAAACGATCTAGACAGATTAGTGAAATGGTCTGAGAAATGGCAGATGTTGTTCAATTTTGGGAAATGTAAATGCCTACATACAGGACATGGGAACTTGAATGTAAACTATAAAATGGGAGATACTGTTCTGGGTACTACTGTAAAAGAAAAGGACTTAGGAGTTACAATAAGCGCTGATATGAAAGTTTCAGAGCAGTGTGGTATTGCAGCTTCAAAGGGTAATCAAATTCTTGGATTGATTAGAAGAAACATAACATACAAGGGAAAAAAGTTAATTATACCTCTTTATAAAGCAATAGTTAGACCTCATTTAGAATACTGTATACAAGCATGGAGACCATATCGTAAGAAGGATATAGATACGCTTGAACGCATACAAAGGAGAGCAACTAAAATGATTCCAGAACTGAGAGACCTTAGTTATGAAGAACGCCTGAAAGAATGTGGTTTAACAACTCTAGAGACAAGGAGGTTAAGAGGAGATCAGATTGAAGTTTTTAAGATATTGAATGGGTATGAAAATATTGATAGAAATATGTTTTTCTCACTCAAGAAGGATAGCAGAACTAGAGGACATGAGGTAAAATTAGTAAAGGATCAATGTAGATTGGACATCAGGAAGCACTCGTTCTCACAGAGGACAATAAATGAATGGAACAAATTGTCTACAGATTGTGTAACTGCTAGTAGCGTGAATATGTTTAAAAACAAGGTTGACACATATCTCAGGAGGGCGGGTTATAAGTAGATGAACATTGTTGGACTCTCGATAAGCCAATGGCTTCCTTGTCCACTTGCCATCTGGGCCTTTGGCTTGGATGGCAAATCTTGTTAAATCTTGTTAAATCTTGTTAAAGGAGAACCAATCTCCTGGATTTTCAGTGAAACCCAAAAAATTATTTTTTTCTGTTATTTTCCGAACTCGGCATGGCCTAATTGGGTTTATTTCCGACTGACTCGAGTATGTTTTTCTGGGTCAACAGAAAGTGTTTAATACCGGTCAATACCGGTTCTGATTGGCCGTTTTCTGTAAAGTGTTCGGGCTTAAATTGCAACGTAATCAGGATGCATTTCTTGCGCTCGGTCTCGGCAAACGTGTCTGGGCTTGCCGCCTTATACAGTTTTCAATTGGCTGTTTTTCCCACATGTTCTGTGCACGAAGTGTTATAAAGCGTCTGATTCGATGTTTGCTGCACAGAAACAATAGTATGGCGAAGCGCGGGTCTGCTTCGCCATGCGCTAGTTCAGCGAAGAAGAAGAAATACACTGCAAAATACCCAGAATGGGCGACTGACTTGTAGTTTATATGCAGTGATAAGAGACCGACGTTTGCATACTGTAGAGTGTGCAGTACGCACATAAACGTAGCACACGGTGCAGTGTGATTTCCACTCCTCGCACATTTGATGACAACTCTCTCTGTGATCGCCCACACCAACGCCGGCAGCGAGCGTGTGTTCTCGATGTGTCGAAAGGTCGATACTGACTCTCGGTCGCAGCTCGGCAACAACACCTTGCGTGCGCTGCTGTCATGCAAAAGCAAAATAGACGATCCTTGCTATGCCTTTGTGCCAGAGAAGGATCTTCTCAAGTCGACCACGGTAGCGACATGGGATTATGTGAAAGATCACCAGTAAATGTGTAGGCTTGTGTCTGTTTTGCATGCTCTGTGAAATCGACATGGACATTATTCTTTTCTGGTAGATTTGCGATATATGTGTGAGGGTTTTCATCAAGTATAGGCGTGTGCCTGTCATGCTTGGTAAAGTCACCCTGCATGCTCTATGTGAGATCGACATGGGCGTTATTCTTCTGTGCCAGATGTCTAGAGCTGGTGAGTTATTTGTTAATATATATATAATGTGCTTTTGTATCATATATGAACTGTTTGTGATTGGTGATAATAAAACATGGTTGTTACTGTCATGGAAAGTATTCTTTTTGTAATATTTTGTTCTCTTAGACCCTCCGATTTACATACAAGTCCCTGATTTTCCAAGACTACCCGATTTACGTATAAATCCCCAATTTTCTGAGACCCTCCGATTTACGTATAAATCTCCTGGATTGGCATTTCTGAAACTTAACATGTATGAGTACAATGTAATTAATTTCAAATCATTTAACGCATCAGTTGTCGAGATATCCTCGTTTTTTTTACTAGTCTTATTTCAAATTAATTTTGCGAAAAAACAACCCTACCCAGTATCCACTGCAAAATGCTAGCTCGTTTGTGCAACTTTTGTATGTAGTTTTTGTGAAATCATCAGACAAATCATCAGACAAATTATTAAATTACTTGATGCTTGTTCAACCACTGAATTGAATTGACTGCTATTCAACAACAACATACACAAACATATGACACAGTGAATCGAGTAAAGATTTATATGACAGAAGCATTAAGCTGCGATACCCTGTAATACATACTGGAAACCTAGATTGAAATGTTGAAGGGAAATGCAAGAAGTGTACTAATACTTAGCATATAGCATAATTAGCATTTTCGTGTTTTTCGCAGCTCGATACCCCGTTGACTTCTGGTGTATTTGTGTTTATAATAAAATGGGGACACGTTCATGCAGACCTTTCTCTGTCTGTATAAATACACCAACTACTTGGTAGGTAGGTAATGGGCAATCAAATTTTTTTCATACCCAACAAGGATTTCCGCTGTGCACACAATAATAGTGACAAAGTCTGCCACAAATTGTGCCCAGCCTGGTACATTACTGATAAAGCTGGTGTGTATGACCAATTAATAAACGATACCAGATAAGATTTAACATTAGTGATATTTTCTACTGTAGCTAGCAACTGCGAAAGACCGTCTTTACCAAAAACCCTTGCCGCTCTTATACAAAGTGACAGCATACAAAGAGGGAAAATATACCTACTCTTGAGTGCCGAATAAACGTCCCTATACGCATATTTATTTGATGAAAAATGCCACCCTATACGCACCTTATTTGGCACTACTATTATAAAAATTTTACATTTGCACCAGCCTATATTCTCTGATAATCGTTGCAAATTATGCAGGGTATAATTTTTAGGAGAGCAATCGTTCTCACTCCATATTGCTAGCACTAATCAATCATCCACCGCTCGCGATAAAATCACTTGCTCCCAACTGAGCTGCATGTGGCTCCCTCTGACAGCTAAGTTCTCATCCTTTCGAACGACAGTCGTGAATTTAGCGGGATCCCGTGCTTCTGAGGATACTAGATTTTGATCCCGAAGCGTTAGATGGTTAAATTTCCATGATTAGATGAGTCGGTCAGAATCCTTAGTTCTCTGGAGCTCGACATGGTATATTATTAGTTAAAACGCCATTATCACCGCGTAAACGGCCGCCGTGCCAGCGATTCAAACTGGTCGTAACCAGCTGGCGGCAGTTTCCCCTGAAACGGGCTTGCGTATTCAATTCAATAAAACTTTAATGTCCATTTAAAAACGGAAAATCCCCTGGTTTTCCGCAGATATAAAATGCGGTTACTATATCTGCTGTGACGCGAATATGCACAAAGTTTATGCGTATTCGGCAGAAAAACCCAAAATACACAGTAATCCGCGTAGTTTTCTAGGGACGCCTTGGGCTTGGCTTCACGTCGAGTAAAAAAATTGCTTTGGCGCTAAAAAAGACAAATATACTAGTGACTTTTTCGCACTGTACTATTATCTGTTTTGAACAATTTGCCCCCCCCCATACTGTTATTCGGCACTATACTATTATTAAATTTGACCAATTTGCCACCCTATACTTTTATTTGGCCTATACGTTTATTTGGCACTCAAGAGTATGTGCAGACAGGCATACATAATTATATGTATATAGTGCTAGCTAGAGTATTTACAATGATATACACAAAAGTGGGGGAACAAACCTCTTGGCCCCACCTGTGTGCAGGTGGTGGCATAACCCCCACTATTTTATGATACATACATGAATTTATGGTTAATTTGACAAATGAAACACACAAAATATACATACAGAATTCTACTAATATTAGAACCTACACATGCTATTGAGCATGTTTTAATAGAAGCATAGTGTTCTCGCTGGGTGTGGTTTATGACAGAACTGACCAATGCATCTTGGGGAGGCTACCTGGGGGGCCAGGGAAAGGAAAGCTGACTAAATAAAAGGAGCATCCCCTCACTGCATGGGGCCTCTGACCAATTAGAAGTATTATCCCAGCAATGGGAACTGGCAACATCCCTTCATGGGGCGTCTTTGTCTTGTAACACGAACAAAGAAACACGTCACTCACCAACCAACCGCCTTTCTCCACCTTTCTAAAAATGATAGGATAGCCAGCATTTCAAAAGGGCTGGCTGAACACCCAGAGGGATGCAGACCCAGAATTCTCTGGTCATGTGACCGCAGTCATATGATCATGATCAAGTAGCTGTCCCAGGACCGCAGTCCGGTCACATGAAATATCCAGGTCTCGCATCCTGTTCTCAAGGCGTCACAGCTACAGAGATCTGGCCAGACTATCCCATTTTATTGCCATGATGAATAATAAATATGAAGCTTCTATTACATGAGTTGTTGTGTTGTTCTGTCATAATTAACACCATAAAAATGTGTAATTGATGACAGAAAGTGAATAAATATCATTAATCTAAATAAATTTGACAGACAATTAAGATTAGAAAGTAGTCACAATAAAAATAAAATTTTAAATAAAAGAAGACTATATTTACTGACCAATAATGATATAACTTTTCTTAAAGGCAAGGACATTAGTGCAATGTTTAATATTCTTATTTAAACAATTCCACACATTTGCACCTTTCACACTGATACACATAGATTCCAATGTATTTCTGCAATACTTACTTTTAAAGGTATTTTTTTCTTGGTGTGTGTTGTGAGCATGAGTGGTAAGTACCATTTTAAAATGAGAGAGAACATTATTTGGCATTAATCTGTTATCGATTTTGTACATTATGACCATGGATTTAAAATCAATCAGGTCAAAAATAGTAAGTGCATTAAATTTAAAGAAAGCTGGCTTAGAGTGAGCTCTGTGTTCCAATTGACCACACAATCTGATTGCATGTTTCTGTAAAACATACAATGGCTGAATTCTATTTTTGTAAGTGTTCCCCATATTTCACAACAGTAGCCAATATAAGATAGTACAAGTGAACAATATAAAGTGCACAGATAAGTCCCATTCAACAGCCATTTAAAACGATGCATTATTGACAGATTCTTTGCAATTTTAGTATGTATAGTAATTACATGTTGAGACCATGTGAGTTTACAATCAATGTATACATCAAGAAACTTATGTTCTTGTCTATGGAGATATTAAATTCACATTGAGCATTTGTATGACTGAAAACCATGAAATTTGTTTTGATAAATATGAAGTGAGTGCTTGTTTACTTTACTTTATTTAGTTTGTTCATCTCAGTTGATACATTGGTACACATTTTAATCAAATCACTTACTTCAACAACAAAACTGGTGTCATCAGCAAACAGTATGGACTTTAAATGTGAAGATTATTGGATTATTGGTTGTTATTGGAACGTTTATTGAAAGCATAGACAACAGTATATACAAGACAAAAGCAAGATTAGCTATACCACAAATGAGAGTGTACAATGTTTGACTTTTGTATAGATTTACCAGACATGCATATTAAGGCATTGGTATTACGACTATTGCACTTGCTATTCGTCTACCTGAATGACAGCCTAGCAATCATAATTGATATGTTATTGAAAATATATTTTCCCATTATGATAGCCATCTTGTTTGTTACCATGGCAACGGGGGTCTGAATGAAAAAAGTGCATTTCTACTCCCCTTGACCTACTCTTTCTTACTGGACAAATAAGTTTGACATAATTATCAATATAAAAAAATACCCTATGCAGCTGCCATATCTGGCCTAAAACTAGTCACACACACAATACGTCTGTACATAAATGAACCGGGTTCGTGATGGGCTGAACTATTTGAGGAAGCAGCTCTAATATTGTCCATAATATACAGGCCTTGACATTAAGATGTTGTACTCAGCGGCCTGTTGGGCCAGTAGATTTTAAGTTACTGGCCCCCCAAAAAAGCTGCTGTCCCGATTGTTTTTAAAACACATTTTTGCAACGAAAATCAACATTATTTAGTAATTTACTACACTCAAAATCGCTGTCGAAGATTTAAACAGAACAGCGTTTAAAAACCAGAAGTGTCCTGGGCCAGTACATGTACACACATTTTGTGATGTCACAGAAATATGTGTATGTGTACTCAAGGTAATTTGATAGGCCTGTGTCTACAACTACACAAAAAGTCATAGGAATAGAATGGCCGAATGCATAACTACGTAAAAGTCGTAGTCAGGATAGAAAGAGTTAAACAACATACCATTTACTTTGTCAAGTAGACCGTCCACTCCACGTTTCTCCCTGTCATTGTCCTCAATGGCATCAATGTCTAAATTGCCTGATGTTCCATCAACTGCTGGCGTTGTGTCATCTTCTTTTGTCACACCCAGGACAGTCCCTTGACTGACTGTAAAAGCCTACAGATATAAAAAAGATTATCCAGCATTTCTTCATAATTGAGATCAACTGCAGAAAATTTTAATAGACTTAACAAGATTTAACAAGATTGCCATCCAAGGCAAAGGCCCAGATGGCAAGTGGACACGGAAGTTTAAAGAGAGTCCAACATTTTTAATCTATGTGTAATCCACCCTCCTGATATGTGTCAACCTTGTTTTTAAACATATTCAAGCTGCTAGCAGTTATTATCTGTAGATATTTTATACCATTCATTGATTGTCCTCTGTAAGAACGAGTACTTCCTGGTATCCAATCTACACTGATCCTTTAGAATGTTACCTCATGTCCTCTAGTTCCATTATCTTTCTTGAGTGAAAAAAAATATTTCTATCAATATTTTCATACCCATTCAATATCTTAAAAACTTCAATTTGATCTCCTCTTAGCCGCCTGTTAAATCACATTCTTTCAGTTGTTCTGCATAACTAAGGTCTCTCAGTTCTGGAATCATTTTAGTTGCTCTCCTCTGTATTCTTTCAAGCGTATCTATATCCTTCTTACAATATGGCAGGGCTCGAACTTGACGCTTGTCCGCCTGTTCGGGACAAGTAGTTACCAGTGTAGGACAAGTACATAATCCTGGACACTTGTCCCACTGGACAAAGTCATGCCGTTGCAATATAAACATGTACTATTCATTTTAATAAAGGCTGAAAGGTTTTGACACCCAAAATAAATAACGTTTAATGGAATCTACTATTTTGTTCAATGTCGAAAATATCACCGCTTTCTTTCTGCCATGCAACTACTGCCAATGTAATCACCAGGTGGCGCATGTAGTATTTTAGAAACTAGTTTACTCACTAGGACAGCAACGCTGTTCCTTTGAAAACATGAACGCGCTGTCACCGTTCCTTATTTAAATGCCCCCATACATAGCCACACTTCTGACATATATGCCCATTTTATGTTTTGCTACACGGGAACACATAATATTTGAATATAATGTCAGAAACAGATCACAATTGTAACAAACGCCAGCGCAACGGCCTAACGCCACTCGGCTTCGGCGCGACGACAAAAGTCATGCGTACATGTGTTTATATTACTAAGCATGTTTTGCATATTAATGCGACGTAGTACAATCATATCACCGCTATATGTTTACGCAAGTATGCTGATAGCTACAGCAGCAACCCTAAGTCCTACAGTCGCAAGCACGAGTAATTTTTTAGTTTAATTGCATTCACAGTACACATAGGTCATAATGAAAAGCACTTTAATTAATGGTTAATTTATTCTGTTTTATTAATGCAATACTTTTTAGTTGTTTATTTTGTTGCATGTTGTTGCCATTTGCATACTGGACTCCTAGCAGTGCTAGCAGTGTTTGTTCCTTGCAGAATATTATAGTTCTTGCTAAATATGCACTGTTGTTATTTGTAAACATGACAACAATTGTGTCTAAGTGTGCATTGTAATTTATTTATTTCTATATGGTCAGAATTTGCAGAATTACTTTTTAATACAATAAAAGTTGGCAAACACTATCTTGTTTCTTAGAATTATTTACATTTTTCCTTTTACACTCAGAAAATGCACATATTTGTTAGAAACATCACCCTGGATATTATATACATCCAGGTGGGTGTTATATCATGCCATAGTAATTCACTGTGTTTGTAGTTTTCAGGGACAAGTAAACATGACTGGCTACGTGTCCTACAGGTCAAGTGCCTTCTAGGAGTTAGTGTAGAGCCCTGGCTAGATGTACTTCTAGGAGTTAGTGTAGAGCCCTTTCTAGATGTACTTCTAGGAGTTAGTGTAGAGCCCTTTCTAGATGTACTTCTAGGAGTTAGTGTAGAGCCCTGGCTAGATGTACTTCTAGGAGTCAGTGTAGAGCCCTGGCTAGATGTACTTCTAGGAGTTATTGTAGAGCCCTGGCTAGATGTACTTCTAGGAGTTAGTGTAGAGCCCTTTCTAGATGTACTTCTAGGAGTTAGTGTAGAGCCCTGGCTAGGTGTACTTCTAGGAGTTAGTGTAGAGCCCTGGCTAGATGTACTTCTAGGAGTTAGTGTAGAGCCTTGTATGGTCTCCAAGCTTGTTTACAGTACTCTAAATGCGGCCTAATTATTGCTTTATACAGAGGTGTTATTAGCTTTTTCTCCTTGTATGTTAATTTCTCATAATCAACCAAAGAATTTGATTACCCTTTCCTTTTACAGTAGTACCCAGAACAGTATATCCCATTTTATAGTCCTGTATGTAGGCATTTACATTTCCCAAAATTGAACATCTGCCATTTCTCAGACCATTTCACTAATCTGTTTAGATCGTTTTGTAGATATCGTTTATCACCACCATTGTCAACCCTTTTAAACACTTTTGTGTTATCTGCAAATTTCAGTACGTTGGTTGTTATATTATCATCCAAGTCATTGATATATATATATATATTAAGAATAATAAAGGTCCTAATACTGATCCCAAGACTGATTTCTAGTTTGAGACCTCCCCATCTACTACAACACGCTGTCTTCTGTCAGTCAGCCATTGTTCTATCCAGTTGATTATGCCATCCCTGATACCATGGGCTTTTAATTTAAATAGTAATCTTTGATGTGGCACTTCGTCAAAACATTCTGAAAATTTAAGTTTATAATATCTACATGTGATCCTCATTTAGCCACTTGGTGATTTCTTCCAAAAAACAACATATTTGGTAAGCATGACCTCACTTTTACGAATCCATGTTGAGATGGATTTAATAATTTATGCCTAACAAGGAAGTCTATCATATGGTCTTTCATTAACCTTTCAAATAATTAACAAATCACTGAATACTGTATTCAAGCCTGGAGGCCATATCGTAAGAAGGATATAGATACGCTTGAACGAATACAGAGGAGAGCAACTAAAATGATTCCAGAACCACTCTGGAGGCAAGGAGGTTAATAGGAAATTAAATTGATGTTTTCAAGATATTGAATGGATATGAAAATATTGATAGAAATCTCTCACGTAAGAAAGAAGCATTAGAGGACATCAAGTAACTCACTGGTCTGTAATTCTCTTACTTATTTCGCAAACCCTTTTTAAATAATTGTACTATGTTTGCTTCTTTTCCTTCAACAGGAACCACTCCTTCTTTTAATGAGGAAAGAGGAGTCAGCTGCTCTGCACGGGTTTATTGGAATATATGATTACAAGGTTGCTTGATAAATGGCAGAAATAATGGATAGAACAACAAGATTGCCATCCAAAGAAAAAACACAGAAGGCAAGTTCATAAGGAAACCTTTGGCTTATAGAGTCCAAAAATTGTTTTTGTCTATGTGTAGCCCCCCCATGAGATATTTCTAAACTTTTTTCCTAAACATATTCATGCTGCTACCATTTACACAATCTAAAAATTTATTTGTTTCATTCATTTATTTTACTCTACAAAAATGAGTATATATCTAATCTACATAGTTCCTTCACTAATGTTACTTGATGTCCTCTAATGCTTTGTTTCTTACTAATTCTAATTGTGGTACGACGTGAGAAGCCAATTTTGGCTATAGTCTACGTCGGGATGAGTGCACATGGAGTCTACTGGCTATATAGGCCGCTTGAGAGGTGGCTGAATTCGTTTATTGTTCCAGCTCGCATTTGAGGCTCACTTAGTGAGAGATTTCTATCAATATTTTCATATCCATTCAATATCTTGAAAACATCAATTTGATCTCCTTAACCTCCTTACCTCCAGAGTGGTTCTGGAATCATTTTAGTTGCTCTCCTCTGTATTCGTTCAAGTGTATCTATATCCTTCTTACGATATGGCCTCCAGGCTTGTAATAATAATATGAATATTTATATAGCGCCCTTTTCAGTATAAACTGCTCAAAGGCGCTTTCCAGGTTCATTAAAACAAGTTATACATACTAAAAAGGTCAAAGAAAACTAAAGTATTTATAAAATATGCCAACTTAAAACTAGTTGTCTAAAATATGCAAATTACAATAATTAAATTAAATTATCTCTAAAATAAACACACACAAAACGATCTATAAAAATATACAATATTTCTATAAAATATCACAACTCATTAAAGCTAATCTAAAAAGCCTGGCAAAACAAGTAAGTCTTTAATAGTCTCTTGAAGGCATCAATCGAGGGAGCCTGGCGAACACCAAGTGGGATGTTGTTCCACAATGTGGGGGCAGCCACAGATAAGGCTCTGTCCCCCAGATGCGTCCTGGACATGGGCACATCAAGCAGCAACTTGCTCTCGGAACGAAGTGTCCTTCGCGGGTTGTGATGCACCAGCATGTCCTTGATGTAGGAAGGTCCTTCATTATGCATTGCCTTGTTTGTCAGTACGAGCACCTTCAATTGTACACGGTACTTTATTGGAAGCCAATGCAGTGTGTGAAGGACAGGCGTGATATGACACTGCCTGGGGACATATTAAACAATGCAGGCGGCAGTATTCTGTATGCGTTGTAGCTTGGCCAGCTGGCATGCAGGAAGCCCATGCAGCAATCCGTTTAGGTCATCCAGCTTTGAAGTGACAAGTACATGGATGGCTATCTGGATCGTACTCACTTCCAGATATTTCCTTATCTTCCCAATGCTCCATAGATGGTAGTAGGTTGAACGACACACCATGTTGACACGTGCATGCAGTCCACAGTTTGAGTCAATCATTGCACCAATATTCCTGGCTTTCAATATTGCTGGGATGATGCTCTCCCCAATGGAGATGTCTGTCACGGCTGCTTTGGTGAGCTGCCCTTTAGCTCCAACCACAACAAACTCTGTTTTGTTGTCATTTAGTTTTAGAAAGTTCCAAGCCATCCATGTCTTACACTCAGTTATAACCTTGCTTTCCATGTACATAAAGAATGCAAAACTGGCCGTTTTCTCCATTTTTACTTTTACACCCCTACCGTGTGCAATGTTGCATAACTTTGCTAAGCTGTATCAACACCATTTAATAAAAAAATATTTTTTAATCCCTACTTATCACTAGTTTGGTCGGCCGGGGTCGTAAATTGTAAATGATGAATGAATGAATGAATATTATTCAACAAAACAAACATCTTATACAGTACATATCAGTAACTGACATTTTTTTCAAAAAAGGATAAAAAGAAGTGTAATATTTATGTTTACCCTAAAGTAGTAATTTAAGTTAACAAGATATCTAGAATAAAATACTTGATTGAACTTGTAACTACTGTATACATTACAGCGTGATTATTGTGACAACACAATCTATATTGATATTAAGATCAAATCAGATCAAAAGAAAATATTGGAACATGAACTGAAAAACTTTATAAAAATTTTACATTCAACTGAATATTAACAATACACACACACTCATATATATATATATATATATATATATATATATATATGTATAGGGCATTTCATCTCAGATCAACCAGGGCATGTTGCACTCATATTTATTAGTTCACAAAAAAATTTACCAATTAGCCCACAGGTCAATATAACCACACATGTCCCCAGAATGACCCAGGTACATATAATCTAGAACTATGTATTCAGAAGGATTTTTGCATCTGGCAACAATATTTACATAATTTTATTACTAGAGCTGGAATAGGTGGTAAAATCAGCTGAGATTTGTTACTGTGCTGTAATCTAATGTTTCGATAAAAACGAAAAACGCATCTATTTAAAATATTTGTTTCCAACATTAAGCCATTTGAATATGGAATCCAAATATGTTGAATTACACAGGCATTATACCTGCCTTTCACATAAAAAATAAATTGGAATCGTAGCTCCATGGCCACATAACATTTTTGGCTGCTAAATATACGCCACTTTTCACTAAGTACCAACTTTGCAGATCAGTAAGTATCTGATAAACTAAACTAGACAGAAACTTCAAACTGCTCATATTTCTAGATATGTAGGTGTGTTGTTGATCCAAATAAGATTCATGGTGTTCTAACATGTTTTATTGTTGAACTATAGGTATAAAACCATTCATAAAAACACAACTTCAATGGCAGATTGTGGGAGAACTAATATAAAGATGTGGAACTACAGTATGTGTGTTACTATGTACATGTAATGGAGAATAAGTATGCCAAAAAAGTTCTAGCTCAAATAGTTTTTGAGTTATTTGTATTTGACGTAGAACAACAAATCTTCATGATTTCCGAAAATTTGCAAAAAACAACAGGATCTGCCAAATTTGAAATGGTCATAACTATTCGAGCTACAGCCCTATGGCTTGATACATGTCATTATATTGACCTGTGGATTAATTGGCAAAATGTTGAATTCAAAAATATGAGGGCAACAAGATTTTCTTATTTTGGTTGATTTGAGATGGAATGCCCCACATATATATTGTATATAGATATAGATATAAAACGACTTAACCCACCTTCCAGACAAGTACAAAATGGTCGCACTCCTGCACCCATTTGGGAGGTGGCATCTTTCTCTTACGCAGGTATCCAGTGGGGTCGATCGTCCTACTGGTGCCTGTCTTTACCATAGCCATGTGAATGTGAGGGTCGGAGCAATAGTCTGGCTTGTGACCCAGACCTATCACTGCTCCAGCTGCCACCTATGAGCGAAGTCTTAACTTAAAGTGTAACAAAAGCCATAAAAAATCAAGAATATCACTCCACTGAGAATGTGTTCTAAAAGAGAGATTCCGGTCATATCTCCAGTTGACTGGGAGCTAAAATGTTACCCAGCATGACCAATAAGCGCATGCGCAGTTCTATGAAATCAGGGTAACTTAGCTAGGTTAGCACTTTACGGAACTGGTCAAACTAATTTTATTAGTTATTTGATCAAGGATATCATTTTGAATGGCTGACACTGTAGAGCATGAATATGGAGTGGAGACACATATTTACACGAGGTGGAAAGCCAAAAATAAACATGTCAATTGAATTTCTATCATGGCTTTTTTCATGCAAACAGCATTAGACCCCTAGATTCTGGAAAGTGGGGGGTCTGGCTGGTCCCCCACTAAAGCGAAACAAGCGTCATAGTTTTTGGCCTATGCACCTATAAAAGTTACTAAAAAGATAACCATTTTTAACTACAATTAAGACTATCATGCCAGTGATTTACTAGGAAAAACTTGTTAAACACACATCTTAATTTCATGGCGCACCCTACTGTTAGATAATCCTACGTCACTAGTGTGGTATTCTGGCAATATTCACCAAATGAAAATATATTTGTATTTGTTGACTGATTAAAGGCCATATCCTGGGGTTAAATGTACAATGTTGATGAATAACAAATGAATGACGCCCTTTCAAATGATGATATTGCCAAATATGTGATATACCGAATTAGAGCACAGAACATTAAAAAATATACTTTAAATTTGTGCCAATCAATACTGGGTTTACATTTGTGCCAGCTGTATGACGTCAAATGTGGAACGCTGCCGCCTTCCTCGACACCGAGTGATGGCCTGACTTAGATTGACGGCTGCACAGGGTGCCACCATTACGCAGTGCCAAGTAAACAACTAGATAAAAATGGCAGCAAGCAATAGTTATGAGAGCGATGTCAATTTTGACATGTATCATGATGGATTTGATGAGCAAATATATTTTGGCGAGAGTGAGGATGATGTTCAAGAGATTGGGGTTGTTTTGGGTGATGTCAATCAGCCTGGCGTAGCACCTCATCGCAGTGGGGACGGGAGACGGTAGACAACAGTGTCGAAAGCAGCGTGGCTGTCGACGGTATTGTCGCTGTACATCATGGCGCTTCGTTCATGTTCTTTGAAGAAATTGTAGATTTCTTCAGATCTAACTGTTTTTTGTAGTCCATCTTCCACTGCATATAGCCCTCAAAGTCATCAGGTGTCATGAAATGCGCACCACAAATGGTGCTATTCGCCATAGGATGGGTCTAGTCGGACTTCCCATTTCTGACAAAATGTTCCCATTTCTGTCGAGAAATCGGGTCTTGGGGAAACATATGCATCAAATAGTCAGTGACAATTAAATTGCTACAGTTTCCCACAACACATCTTTTCACCATTTCTATATGTCAAAGACATAAATGGTTCAAATATAGTCAACCAAAGAAATCCAGCTGCCAAGAACGAGCAGTCTCGGGAAGATAACTTCCACATGTGACATCATCTGCCCCTCGCGGCATTTCCGGAAATAGACATTTCCAGGTTTGGAATATGACAGGTCACTGTTTAAGATCTATTTTACAAATGTTTTTGTCACAGTATGACTTCAAATTTGTCATAGCATTGAAGAACACATATATACAAAAATATATTTATATTGTTTTTACGTACATTTATTTTAACAAGATATGGCCTCTAACAAGTTGAATGTCGTTAATTTGGCCTATTTCACTCTTCATTGCAGTGTTGTTCTGCATAAAAATATATGCAACATTCATATACAAGGAAAAAACATAATCAGCGAACAAAGTTCAACAAGTATTATTAAAATAGGCAGCATTTTTTGTAATTCCCTATACTTGTATTTAAATAAGAATTTTAAATAAACTGTTTTGTCATTGATACATATTTTATTTACTTTCTGTGTCAAATCAGCTAAATTCAGGAAATTAAAACAATTGATGTCCCAGAACTTAAACAATGACTAAGTGGCTAAACTTGAGCACTTCTGCAAAATACTAAGCATTCAGCACCAAAAATCACACCCATTATTTTGACCTGTTTTCAAATGCCTGTAACTTAATCAGTTTACAAAACTACAATTTTTAAATCTCATTTAGTTTATACTGAAGCTGAAATCAGTTTTCTCCTAATGGCGTTTCCCCTAAAATTTCTCCCAAATTAGCCAAAAATATCATATAACATAAATATTCCAGAACACCATCCTGAAATTTAAATATGTTGTTACCTAATAAAGGATTATGCACAGTACAAAAATGGTGGTCATAGGACTTGTCCCATATTCTCACTTTTGGTGCTGAGTCATAAAAAAAATTGATGTTAAGTATGATCAAAATAATGTGTTTCTTTCCATTTCCGTGCACCCGGTGTACCCACTGTCCTTTCCCTATCATTCTAAAATTTTGCATAGATACCCATGTGTACATTTTAACAAATTTCAGAATTGTAGCTCGTAAACATCTCAAGCTAGAGGCACTTGAAAACAAGTCAAATTAACTGGTACGATTTTGGGCAATTACCCCTTATTCACATGATTGGGCATTACAGACACCATTTGCATGTAAAGGCTTAGTTCTTTTGTAGAAGTGCTCAAGTATAGCTACTTAGTCATTGGCTAAAATGAGGCACCAACTTTTTGACCATTTGAAAATAGTTACACTACTTTGGCCGACACACAGTACAACAAACATACCACTGCAATATATGATATGTGGTGATAATTTTAATCATACATTCAGTATTGATTAGTTGCAAGGGTCATCCATGGGAAGTATCCAACTTACCTGTTTGTCTACCACATTCAGCTCAACGTTGTCAATGATGACATCCACATTCTTCATGTTGCTCACAGAAATGGTGACTTGTTGAGATCCAGTCACATTCAGTTGTCCGCCATAAGGAGCAACAATCTACAATATACAACATAGTCAACACAGCTAGCCTCAAGGCTAATCCTTCTTCAGTTGTCCGCCATAAGGAGCAACAATCTACAATATACAACATAGTCAACACAGCTAGCCTCAAGGCTAATCCTTCTTCAGTTGTCCGCCATAAG
>SDWI01001666.1:13088-26014 GCA_009193005.1 Lamellibrachia luymesi | reverse complement strand
TGGGCTCTGAGAAACTTGCCGGACGGGGCTGTACATGTGTTCAGTTCCTGTCTGGTTTGCTTTGAGGAGCTCACATTCCTGTTAATGTGCTTCCCAAAGTGGCTGCGTGATAAGCAGTCCACTTTGCAATAAAACGTCATTTATTTGGCCCTTTTCAATCTCTACTACATCGGACTTGTGTTGGTTATTGCATAAATGGTTATATTTTGGTCACCAGATGTTAACACTGAAAAAATTTAACCAATCAAATTGCTTGGTATGACATAGCCCCAAACATTTCAGTTACAATTTTCGCTATTGGCCAATTGCTTTCGCATACATTAATTATTTACTGAGCCGACCTACTTCGCCAATCAAAACAAAGAGCTGTCAAGATGGCGGCACCTAGCAGGCAGGTCTCTCGACAGCGGTTTTCGGCGCAACAGGCGTCGTCATTACTTGAAAAGTGGAACGCAGATGATGAAATAGATTCGGACAGTAGTAGGACCAGCCTGGATGCCGAGCACCTTGAACGCAAGAGGCACCTTGTCAGGCATGTCGAGCAGGACAGAAATTGTGTTGCATGCAGCACGAGTGCGAAGCATCGCTGCACAACTTCATGTGCACTGGCTCAGTGGCTGCTCCGACAAGCCACATCTCCACCCGAAGGGGTGCCTTGTAAAATATCACTCGTGAACACGTAGATGTTTTTTAGGAAGTAGTATAAAATTATATTGATATTTACTGACAAATACATGGCCACAGGCAAATTTGGTGTAGCTTTAATAGTAAGCTCAAAAATAATCATTTTTGTCACATAGGTGTATTTTTTGACGTAACCGTCACCATATAGAGCTCATAAAAAAAAAATTGAAAAAAAAATCTGATATTCAGAATTATTTTTTTGTATAAAAAATGTACAAGTTATACTAATTGAAACACATATGATGTTATACATACTGCATATTGCCTATTTATTCACAATTTCAATGATGTATAACTTTTATGTCTGGCTTTGTTAGTAATCGAGATATACCCATTTCAGTATGCATGCCCAGAATTCTATCTTGTAGTAAAAAAAACTCCGTACAGATGCACACAAACGGGTGTAGCGAAAGAGTTAATTTAGGCATAAGCTTACCACCCACAACCTACATATTATTACAGTTATTTCACAGTCACATTAGCGAGACATGTATTTTAACCCATGGTACATCTACTACACTCAGTAATTGAAGTTATTTAGTAGATGCTGGGATGATATATCATAGATATATATATTAATAATCTCTTATTAGTACTGTATATCTATGGAAATATGATGAATACTTGCTGTACAGTATAAACACTGGGTCTTCAGTGGGTTCTTGTGGTGCAGCAGCATGGCTGTCACTGGCCCATGCCTGCATCACTGTATCATGTGTCAACTGATAAGGGCTCAGCTGTCCTATTTATGTCTGTGGGTAGCCCAGACAACAAGTTCCTAACAATGATGCTCATTAGCTGCATGTAGCCTGCTAACTCATTCATGTGTATTCGATTAGGCCAATCATAGAGCTTTCCAAAGGTATAATATATGTTATATATTTAGATACTATGAATGGAAACGTAAATTTATTCTGCGGAGTGTAGTAAAAGCAGCCAAATATGGGCTCCAACTATGTGGCGCTTTTGTAAGCTAGATCGTCATTAGGCCTAAACAAAAAAAATGTGTGTTTCAGGTAACGCGCCCAAAAAACTTAGGTAGGGTAGGTAGGGAAATATTTTTTTATTATATTTTTTTAACACTACAGTAAATTTATGGACACACTTGATTACACCAAAATAAAATAAAGCGTCTGCACCAATGGCAATAGTCAGTGCTGAATGTAGATATCACATAATAAAGTCGGTTTAATTAAAACAAAGAATACTGTTAAACTGAATCGTTAAAAATTTCAATGTGACGCAACACCCTTTCACCAGGAATGTTCCAACTGCGATTCACAGCTTTCACATAGCCATCCCTGCTGCACCCAGCACAGATGGGAAACACTGTTTGCAAACTTTGTTTCACCTTCACGTCTCTTTCAGCCCCGTCTGCACCACAGTAATGAGTAAAATCATATGTTCCCTCGTCCCAGAGCTGTAGAATGGGGCTTCTATTGGGCTTGAACAGTTGACGTCCATCCTAACTATGACGACGCCATGCAGTGAGTGATTCGGCGGTGTGATGTGGCTACCACAAGTGTAGTCAAACTGTGACAGTAGCATAGTAACCGTAGTTTTCTGACAGTTGTCTTCTGCCTTACACAACTCTTGTTTTCCGACATTCAACACACTCTATGAGCAGTCGGGCTGTTTGCGCAGTGATGTTGCCTGACGTGTCGTCCTCATCATGTTGCTTGACGTTAGAAACAGGAGCTTTTGCAGTGTTTTGGTGGCATCTTGGCAGACGTTTTGCCCCTGCCCTTGCCTGCTTGCTCCTTAACAGCTGATGCCACTTTGAAGGGCCAGTATTGGCAGGATCCGGCGTGCATAAGATCATGATGAATTTACATCTAAGTGCCATAACCATGTTTATGACTGGCGTCGGCAATGTAAACAACGCATCTGTGCGCGACACGGTCGTCCACGGTCCTTCCTCCATTTCCACCATGGCGTTTTCACATGATCCATTGCTGCTGCTATGCTCTTTGGTAATGCTATCAAACGTTTCATTTGACAGTATAACAAATTTCCACGTAGGATTTTCATGTGAAATAGGCACTGGCGTTTTATTATGCAGACTAGAGACGCAAGTGCCATCTTGCCATCCCTACCCAACATGATTCAGCATGTAACAGGACCACTTATTGGGTGAAATATTAACAATCCCGCCAATCACGCGTGCAGGCCCAAAAAAGTTTGGTAGTGCACACGTCATTGAATACGCAGGTTGAATTTTACTCGCAGGTTGTTTTATTAGTTTTAACTAAATGTAACAAAACGAACATTGACTGAAATATCAAATAAAAAGATTAGGGTCAGCCCGTTTTTCTAGGTAGGGTCGGGTTACCGGAAACACACCTTTTTTTCGCCTACGCCTTAGCTATCTTTGACTATGCTCATGAATGAATATGAATCAGAATGATTCAGCTTTCCAATTATACCATTTGTTCCCGAGTAAGGTACTGGTGACAGAAACGAAAATTTTTCCTACAGAGTGATACCAAAATCAGCCAGAACCCTTTTCGCACTGATCGTACGGGCCAAATTCAGCTCAGTGGTCACTCCCAGGGTTAATTAACCTTTGTAATAATTTACAAATCCCTGATGCAAAAAACACACTGTTCAGTAATTTTCTGTCAGTCAGCATTTTTTCTATTGACTATGCTATGGGCTTTTAATTTAAGCAAAGTATATGTCAGTGATGAAGGCATCTGGCTGAGGCTCTGAAACTGCATTTGTGTAACACAGGGTGGCTCATACATTTGTAGGCCTACCATGTCTATGGCTGGATCTGGCTATGGCTGTGAAATAATGCTTCTAAATTTATAACATTTCTAATACTTCTAAATGTACTGATTTAATTTTACAACTTCGTGAGGTGTACAGACCGATGCAGTTAGCTCGATTTCAGGGTAGACTCGTACCTTAAATTAGTTATTTAGATCAACATGCCATGGTGTTTCAACTATGACAAAACTACATCATCCAGCAATAAAAATAGTGTTACTTAATTACTTTCAGCCAATCAGTACTTGTCAAACTGACACACCTAGATTTATCTGATTTTCTGTGGTTTTACAGACATCCTTTTGATTACATTTCAAACACAAAGATGTTAACGTTTGAAAACAACAGACGAGCAATAAATCGTTCCACTAAATATGCCAAATTAATTTAGGTGAGCGATTTATTAGTTGTTTTTTACCATGGGCTAGCTGGAACCACCATTTCCCATTCGGAATTTCAGATTCTGGGGTGAAATCGCATGCTTCCATTGCATCATAAATCACTATGCCAAACACTCAATTCAAACTCAGTGTACAAAAATATGAATTTGTCACCCGCACATGAAACGGTGAATCAATGTTAAGTGGTACTGGAGATATGCGTCATGACCATTTCACTAAGACTAAGCTCATAAGGAAAACACATCATAACACAGAATCCATCATAGATTTTTAAGAGCGTTTTCAAAATGCGTTTCACTATGATGCTCATAAAATCCATCATAAGCTAATGATCTAAATTTCCATCACAAGTTCCACAGTGTGCACAATTGGACAAAATAAATACAAAAGTGGCTGACAACACAATCCATCGAACACATTTCAACTATATTTGACTTATTTGCTCACTGGGTGAAAAAAAAATGTCATTTAAAAAAAGAAGATGCCGTGTCACAGACAACACTATTTCTGTGACAAACCAGCGACGTGTTGTTTTGACAGTTTTCAATAACAAAGCTCGAGGAGAGCACTAACAACCGAAGTTGTGTCATTGAGTATACATATTTTGGTTAGACACAGCAAAATATTTGCTCAAAACTGAATACCAAACGTTTGACCTTCGCGATGCTGTAAAACAGCGCACACGACGACTTGTCAACGTCGGTGCTGTAAAATAGACACTATAGACAAAAGCCATAATTTACGAACTATTCAGTGCTCACATTTTGAAAACTTATTTGACTGTGAAAAACTGGATCTCTACGTTAGAATCAAGATAATACGCAGTTAGGTAAATTTAACTGTTTATGATGGATATGTTTTGCTTTATGAGCAGTCTAACCTCATCGTAAGTTAGGAGTGTTTCTATGAGTGTTTTTAAGAATTATTCTTAATGAAAATCAATTTTCTGTTTTGATCATAGCTAAGGAGCGAAATCGAATTTTAAGAGCGAAATCGTACTTATGAGTTCATAAGAATGTTGGTGAAACGGTTACCAGAGCGGTTGAATGACGAAGTGGAACAATTATTTATGTTGTCGTTTTCAATGTTTAATTAACTTTTACACTGCGTGTTAAGTCATGTGTGTCCATTTGCTCAGATCCAGGTTATTTTCAATTCCCATTACAGTGTAGTCGATCAATCGGATTGTAGCAATCACTATTTGTTTAGTAGCTCCCCAGTGATGGCTGATATGGGAACTCCTAATTTGCCTCACTGAATATTGGACACCGTGATATAGAGGCTAGACTTTCTTAGCAAATCTTGTCGAGACGAACACTTGCAGAAGGCGAGTGAATTTAGCAATTGGCGCAAGCGATAAATCGTTCCCTAGATTATTGATTTGCATGAGCGATAGGGAGCGATAGGGAGCGATCGCTCGCCTCAAATGTGATGGGCTGAAGACGGCTATTGTGTTGTTTTGTATTGATTTGTTGTATGATTTATATGATCATGTATGATTTATAATAATCCAAACCGCTATCAACTGTCTATTAAATGGTTTAAAATTGCTTTATTTGTAGAGCTGTATACTGTCTCATTGAGGTTATAAGTCAGAAGATTTGTCGGTGAAATCATTATATCAGAAAGTCTTTTGACAAAATCGGAGCCATTGGCACCTCTGCATAGCAGAACCTTGCATGGGAATGAACAAAAACTACATCTACCTCTTGTCCCACAGTGACTTCCAGCATGATTCCTTTGTGGCTGTAATGACCTTTTCCATCCGTCTCCCAGAAACCATCACCACATGAAGCCGACTCAAGCAGTTTCTTTGGGAACTCTTCATTCGCCTTTGGTCCAAAGATCTCTTCAAGCAGCGTCCGTGCCGTATTATATCTATTGCATGTGAACATAAGTAGCACTTCTTAGTTTTGTAATGTGATGAGTGCAATGTCATACAATTTGTGTTTGCATCAGCCAGTCCAAGAAGAAATTTAGAAAAAAAGAAAAATAAGACACAGTGACACCACATTATGGCATTATTATTATTATGAAATAGTTAATTCAATGATAATAATGTGCCTCAGATAGAGAATATATTCACAATAACTTCAGTTATAAGGATAACCTGCAGGTTTTACCACACTGAAAAAATACAATTGCTGTTGTTACATATATTAACAACTGATAAATTCCAATCAGCATCACACCAAATGTCTGAGAAAGTGCAGTCTTGCGTAAAACTGCTGCAAAATATGTATTTATCATTTCATTACGGAATTTCAGTTGTCAATTCATTTTTATTTGTTTGACAGCCAAATAAAAAAGTACATCTGTTAATAATTGCTAAACGCTAATTACAAAATTTTAATTAAGGCCAGATATGGCAGCTGACCAGGGTATTTTTGTACGGATAATTATCGCAAACTTATTTGTCCATAAAGAAAGAATAGGTCAAGGGGAATAAAAAATATACTGAACTTTTTTCATTCAGACCACCGTTGCCATGGTAACAAACAAGATGGCTGACATAATGGGAATTGTAGCATACTTTGTGCATGGTCCCCAGCCATTACTACAGCAGATAAGATCACAATTCCTTCAAGGTTATATCTAGATAACTTGGTTTTATGCAATAACCTTGCTTTTGTAATTTTAGTAAATTATATTTTATTTTGAATTTCAAATATTGTCAAAAAAATCCAGTGTTTTTGTCATTCATTACAAATAAATTAAGCAAGTTATTACAAATATAAGGTTGTTATTGCATAGAGAGAGTAATGCATAATTTAATAATGTAAACCTGATTGACGACTTTAATATTACCAGAGTTGTACAGATTACAAACTTATAAAAGTTTTCTGTAAATGGCCAACAAAGATTGGATATCAGAATCAGAAGTAAATTTATTTGATCCGAACTGTACAAGCATTCAATAATAATATATCAGTATATAATTGTACATTATAAAATATTACCGTATAAGATAGGATCATGGAGACTCCCACAAAGATTATTAAAAGTTGTCACCGTAAGAGCCTCCAGTCGTCGCTAATGATTGGACAATGATTTCAGGAATTATAGTGTGTAATTATTAATATAAAATAGATGTTGAAGTGTAATGTATCTGATAACATCAATCAGGATTGATAAAACAAATAGAAAGCTATGTTTCCAAATGTATAACTTGTTCTCAGATCAATTAGACTTGAAGACCCGCGGACAGGCTATATGCATAAAAAAAATTATGAACTAAATTTGTTAATCTCAGGAACAACCAAGAAACAACTAGATGGTAACAGAGTCCCCAAGACAAACAAAGTTCCACAACATTCAGTCAAATCCGCCAGCCTCATATGCTGGCCCTTCTTCCTCCTCGGTGCTTGACCTGTGCCACCGTTCTACTCCCAACTCCGCCACTGGCACCGGGAACCATAGTCGGTGTCCGCGGTGTCGCCGACTTGTCGTCTGCAGTTGCTGCACTCTCCCTTTCTTTTTCTGCCCAAAAACATGCTTTGTGGAAAATTTATTTGCTCTGACTCGATCATAACTTTCGTTAGACGTCATCGTTATTTACACTCAGAAATAGCAACATTGTGCATTGTGGGAGATCACGCGTCATATATGCAAATGTCCATGCCATATATGGAAAAACCACGTGGTCGCAAGGTTACCATTGTGGGAGACCACGCATCATATATGCAAATATCCGGGTCAACGTGAGTTGCAAGTATAGCAGAGTGTCCCGATGGTGACGTAGCACAATGCCGAATACCAATTAAGGAGATAGATGCTTCCATATATGACGATGTCCAGCGAATACGGGTCAAAGGGCGGGGATGCCGTCTAGACAGGCGGTTAGAGAACAGAAAGGGGAATCTATCCGTAACAAGATGGCACACAGTGAATTTACGGCAGTGTTGCTAAGGTCTAAACATCGCATGTTTTCAAACTACTCCGTCTTGAGAATCAAAACAGGATTATTACTTTATAGGGGCACACTTTATTCACAAATAAAAATTATTTAGAGGTATATAATCATTATAAAAATGAACTTTATTGATAATTAACATTCAAAGCTATCAGAATATGGAGGAAACACATTTATATTTTTTCAAAATACGTAATTTCAGCTGCCGTGTCTGGCATTAATTATACATACAATTTGTCAGGTTAGAAAACATGAGTTAATATAGTATTATAATATATCTGCCAAAATCCATATGCATCCTAAGGTAGCTGGGGTGGCTATTACATGCTTGTCTTGAATTTTTTAGTTTCAGTAGAAATTTTAAAGATAAAATAACCATTTCTTTACAGATTGTAGTTGCAATACAATAATACAATATACCAAAGAAAAACAATTTGGAGTTTTTCGTTAATTTGGTTATGTTACAAGGTTTTTAAAACATTTTTGTAAATGTGAAAAAATAGCCACTAAAAGTTAAGTTTAATTATTTTGAGAAAATCCCCAAAGAAATAAATAACATACATATAAGTATGACAGTGTAACCGATAACTTTTAACATAAACCAATTATGTCTGCTACACCACCGTGAATGAATTAAGCAAAAGCTGAATGACAGCCTAAAGTGGCAGTGTATTTTTGACACAAACCCTTCACGAATTGTAATTTACTGCTGTATTATGTTGCGCGCATGTAAGACGCGTTCATACGCAAAATTGCAAGTGCGTGAGTTTTTAGTTTTTCTTAAACATTTTAAACATCATTTACTGGTTATTAATGAAAACACAATTTCACAAACGCTTGTTTTTGTGTTGAAATTTACGTTTTTGCACTGGCATTTTATGTATTGTTGACAACACATAATGGCCATTTGTAATATTGACATGTCCCCTTAATGTGCCGCCACAATAGCCATTGAATCTGTACTTGTAACGTGTTGTCGTCTATGGTAACAGGTTATGCCAGCTGTCTAACAACCACATGGCAGGGTGTGTGTACGGTCATCCTTATTGACCCGTTATCCCATGGGGTCAATAGGTCACATATGGGTCAGCATTTCCGTTCGTGTCGAAGGCACTCACTGAACGCTGATATTTGATGGTTTAAGTACATAATTTAGTTAGGTAGATATAATACTGATGTGTACTAGCATTACAGTAACCAGACGATGTGGTCCGCTTTCACTGTGAACGAATATAGCTGGTTCGAACATCACAGCGCACGCGGTTGTTACTACGGAAACATTGTCGCTATTCCGGGAACTCAAGGGGATTTCCCAAAGGACTGCATTTTTAAAGGATGGATTGACGAAATATGACGTTAGTACCAGGTGATTTTTAGTGGTGTCGATGTTTACTTCAGTATATCGTAGCTTGTTATGAAGAAAAAAAGAAGAAAAAATCAACTGACACGCTAGCTACCCCAGCCACCTTAAATCCACCCCATAAAGCATCATCTCACTGTCAAAGCTCCAACATTTAAAATGTACCAACCTTGCTGGCAGAGTAGTTACTTCTTGGTAAATAAAAATAGTCAAATCAGCTAACTTGCTACATTCTTCTGAAGTACAGCAGGAGTATTACTATGGTCAAGGTACCGTTTCACTAAGATTCTTTCTGTCATAAACACGATTTCACTATCAATTTTAAGTTTGTTTCTAACTCGAAATACATGTATCTAACCTTCAAATTGCTCTAATTGATGACACAATTTTGGTTGAAGTTGTTGGTTCTCTCAGCAATCTCTGCTATTAAAAAATTTCAAAACTTATCAACATTTTGTAATTGAGTCACTGAAATAGTGTCCTCTGTGACATGGCTGTTTATAATAGTACATTTTGGCTTTCCACTCAAATGAAGTTGAAAAATGGTCGATGGAATGTACTTTCAGTCACTTTTTGACAAATCTATCATGCCCAATTATTGTGCAGACAGTGGAGCTTACAATGATATTTGAACTCCTTAGCTCATGATGGATTTAAAGACCATCTTAGTCAAATTAATTTTTAAAAAGCTCTAAACATGTAATGATGGATTCTGTTTTATGATGGATTTTTCTTAGTGAAACGGTTACCCAGATTCCTGAAAAGGCAGTAAAATTTCAAATACATACCCAGATACTATGGTATGCCAAGCTTCTTTGATGTTCTTGACTG
Source organism: Lamellibrachia luymesi (assembly GCA_009193005.1). Classification (NCBI taxonomy): domain Eukaryota; kingdom Metazoa; phylum Annelida; class Polychaeta; order Sabellida; family Siboglinidae; genus Lamellibrachia; species Lamellibrachia luymesi. Next base: position 16,053 of record SDWI01001666.1, on the reverse strand, counting down.
TCTGCGTGAAGAAGTCGTATGCCTGTTGGAATGGTGCAAGCAGCTGTTTGAGGTGACCAACAGGTTCAGCCAGTTCCTCCATCAGAATCTTCTTGATCTCTGCCAGGGCTGCTTTCTTCATGCTTGCCTACAACACACAAACATGCAAATGTTGATACCTGTCTACAGCACAGCATGTAAAATGATGGGTCTGACAACACTAGTAAGCAACATGACATCACAGTAAAGTTGATGCAGAGATTGCACAACTAGTCTTTAGATATTTTCAACAAAACAACTATGATGATAACGGAAAAACAAGAAAAGAAAGTTCAAGTTTGCAAAAATAACTAGGTGGGAAGAATTGCGGCAGTGAAAACAGTAGATAAGCAAAGATTGGAGGAGCTGAGGGAGGAGGTTGGTGTAAGAGTTTCAGGAGGAAGCTAGTGAAGAGCCGGTAAAAGTGGGCTGGAAATCTGGAACAAATGGAAGGGGAACAGTTGAAAAAGAGAGCTCATGTGCTTAGAGGGCAAGGTAGAAGACCGCGACTGAGTTGGGAAGACTGAGTGGAGAATGACAGTGTAGGTAGGGGGAATGGACATAGGCATACTCACTAGCCAGGGGTGGTAGTAGTACTACACCACCCCTGGCAAACAAACCTGTTGAAATGTGGAACTTTCAGTTTACCCATGTGTAAAAGTAGGCCGATTCATTTGTACTTCGTCCCACTTCCTGTCTTGGTTGACGTCCTTCAGGGAACTAGACCCGCCAAACTTCAAATAGATTTTCCATGAAATACCCGTCATACCAACAATGACGGGTCCACTGCAGGGCTTCACGTTTGAGGCGAGCGATCACTCTCGCTCCCTATCGCTCGCGCAAATCAATAATCTAGGGAGCGATTTATCGCTCGCGTCAATTGTTAAAATCGCTCGCTGCCTACAAGTGATATCTTGACAAGTACTTTCTTGAGTATTAGATTCACTAGGAAAGTCTCCCCTCTTTATAACGCAGTGTTTGGGTTCCAATATTTGGAGTTCACAAATCATCCATCACTGGCAATGGCGATCGCAGCCCGCTGCACCAAGATTGCAAGAACGCCATCGAAGCTATGCTGGCCGTGCGGTTTATAAAAATTATCAAAATTAATGAGTGGACTAACGTCGATTTTTATTATGTGTAAATGTCACATAATGTTGTATGTCGAACTGAATAAAATACATGTATACATGTACAGTTATGGAATAGTTAAGGGATCAACAATATTTCGCTACGATCCGATTGACCGACTACACTGTAATGGGAATCGAAAATAATAACCTGAATCTGAACTACCGAAAATGTATATGAGTTGACACAGAGGTGTAAAAGTTGATTAGACATTGAAAACGATAATTTTAGTAATTGTTCTTCTTTCAACGGTTCTTAACACATAAATTCACGACGCACATCTCCGGTACCATTTAACATTGATTCACTGTTTCATGTGCGGATGACAAATTCATATTTTTTGCGCACTGAGTTTGAGTTGTGGGTTTGGCATTATGATGCAATGGAATTTTAAATTTTCAAACTGCCTAAACAAAGTCGCACACGAAACCAGTACCGTGTCGTGGCCACGACCCGGGCACAGTACACTTCCACTGGCTTTGCCTAGGCTACGGCCTACGGTAATCGGTGACATGTTGCAATTGAAAACCGTTTCACCAATTGCAATCAGAATGTATGGGGTTTACTAAAGTAAACATTTATTTCTTTGTACAAAAGTCAGCGCCAACAAGCACCAAATAAAATTTCACGGCGATGACAGAATCCGAATGGGAAATGGTGGTGCCACACAGTAAAAAAACAACTAACAAATCGCTCGCCTCAATTAATTTGGCATATTTAGGCGAGCGATTTTCAAATTTCTGCCGCATGGGGAAAATGCCAAATGGGCCTGCTTAAGCCTACTTAGAATTGCTTTGACAATTCACAAGAAACATTAGGCGAACAATGTCAATGAATGAGTATCAACGTGTTGTTTGTTTTGCGCTGCCGCCGATATCAATCGCTGTTGCTGGCTTCGCTTCGACGGTTTGTAAATTGCAATCGAGATTCACAAATACGCCTCGCATAAGAATCAGATCAAACAGTTTTAAATGCATTTAGTAGCAATACCAACATAACACTTGGGTGGAATGACATGCTTCCATTATATCGTAAATTTAATAGTTTTCTCGTCGCGAAACCAACACACCAAATTCCTAACCCAAGGCTCTACTGGTGCGCGAAAATACGAATTCGTCATCTGCATATGAAACGATGAATCGATGTTAAGTGGTGCATAATAAATTTATGCTTCGGTCAAGATAGGTTGAAAGACGAAGTGAAACAATTATTAATTATACCTATTGTCGTTTTCTGTGTTTTATCAGCTTACATACTACGTTGAGTCAAATCATATACATTTTCGGCTGCTCAGATCCAGGTTATTATTTTCGATTCATCATCGTAGTAGATCAATTCCATAACCGTATACGTAGATGTGTTTTATTCAGTTCAAGAGTCAAGAGGGTGTGACATTTAAAAATAATACACGTTGATGCTAGAATACTCATTTAATAAGTTCCATAAACTGTATATTGGCGTATAAGACAGTGCTGCAAGCACACAGGGCTTCGACAGCGTTCTTGGGCTTGATGCAGCGGGTGACGATCGCTGTTGTTTAGTAGCTCCCTGGTGCAGATATGAGAACACCTAACGCGCCTCACGTACAGCATGGTCCAAAATCGTGGACCCCGACCACCGCGATATAACGAGGCTCGACTGTATGAAGCCCTGCCACTGCCAATTAAAGTTAAGTTACTTCCCAAACATTACATCATTAGCCTCACCCCGGACTTCCGGATTAAAGACGACCAGTATTGATGCCAGCCTCACCCCGGACTTCCGGATTAAAGACGACCAGTATTGATGCCAGCCTCACCCCTGAAGTCCGGGGTGA
>SDWI01001666.1:0-12788 GCA_009193005.1 Lamellibrachia luymesi | reverse complement strand
GCCAGCCTCACCCCGGACTTCCGGATTAAAGACGACCAGTATTGATGCCAGCCTCACCCCGGACTCCTGGATTAAAGACGACCAGTATTGACGCCAGCTTCACCCCGGACTTCCGGATTAAAGACGACCAGTATTGACGCCAGCCTCACCCCGGACTTCCAAGTTAAAGACGACCAGTATTGATGCCAGCCTCACCCCAGACTTCCAGGTTAAAGTCGACCAGTATTGATGCCAGCCTTACCCCGGACTTCCCGATTAAAGACGACCAGTATTGATGCCAGCCTCACCCCAGACTTCCAGGTTAAAGACGACCAGTATTGATGCCAGCCTCACCCCAGACTTCCAGGTTAAAGACAACCAGTATTGATGCCCGCCTCACCCCAGATTTCTGGGTTAAAGACAACCAGTATTGATGTCACCCAAGACTCAGGGTTAAAGAGAAGAGCAACAACTACTAGAAAAAGAAATTGTTTCATAATACCTTCATGTAGGTAATATATACTTACTAGGTCAACACCAGTGAACCTTTTGACAAAATCGTCTCTTGGTGACTTCATCTGTGCCACTGTGTCTGTGATAGCCTGCTTGATACTTTTTACACGTTCCCAAATATCGGTCATTTCCTTTTTGATGTCAAACCAATACGGCCGGTTATCTGCAATGGCACATCACTTATCAAGTCATGAAAACATACCGAAGTTATGTATTACTATTTATATTTATGCACAATCTTATGTGTAGTCATCAAATACGGACCAAACACATACAGAGCCTACAAACAAAATAATATTTACCCATTTCATCAGTTTAGTAGCTTAAATCTACATCACTCTGTAAGGCAGTTATGGTGAGATACAACAGGTTGACACAATTTTTTTATTTGCATAGTTAGTGCAGTTTTTCTGCCAAAACTCTAAGAGTGCATCTTACGGAGTAAAAACATGTTGAACTTTTTTCTGCCATACCTGTTTTCACGGCAAAAAACAAAATGGCCTCCATTTTAAACAAATACTGACAAATTGAGAATCAATGCCATTTTGTACTGAACAATTATAATTCTTGCAGAACCATCTTCAGCATGCACTCTATTAGACAGCTGGCAGAAACATTAAAACAAAAGTTTTTTGTAACTTCCAAAAAAAATACTTATTGTTTTACAACACATACTTATGTAACTTTTTATTATTTTGATGTGTTCTGCCAGGTGTGCAGAGAAGAATAAGCTGAATACAGCACTGAAAACCTTATTTGGCTATGATAATTAATTCCAGACATATCCTTCTTCCAAATGAGAAAAACATGGTTTTGAGAAAACACCCTCAAAAATTTTATTTATTACATGAAAGATATATTTTACCCATGAATAAAAGTGATTTGGAGGTACGTAATCATTATACAATTTAACTTTATGGATAGTAAATATTCGAACCTATCAGAATATGGTGGAAACACATGTTGAGTTATTTAAAAATAATGTCATTTCACTTGTCGTGTCTCCCCTAACTACTTTCAATAAAACTGCAGGAGAAATTTATGCAATTCAAAAATATGTTGTGTGCTAAAATATTTGGAATTCATCAAATATTTCATGCAGCAAACATTCTAATTATCCACACTAATGTAGTTACACACCACGTACTACATAAAACTGGCTCTAACATTTCATGCAGCATGCATTCCAACTGTCCCATAATTACACATTCCAACTGTTCTCCCACAGTTATACGTTCCAACTGTCCCACAGTTACACGTTCCAACTGTCCCACAGTTACACGTTCCAACTGTCCCACAGTTACACGTTCCAACTGTCCCACAGTTACACATTCCAACTGTCCCACAGTTACACATTCCAATTGTCCCATAGTTACACATTACAACTGTCCCATAGTTACACATTCCAACTATCCCTTAGCTACACATTACAACTCTCCCATAGCTATACACCACATGCTACATAAAACTGGCAATAACATTTACCACATTGTGCAGGTAGCTGTAAGTGGACAATAACATATCTTGTTTGCGTGGTATATGTGCAATTTTTAATATGAAATAGAACAATGTGTAGCTAGAATGTGTTAGATGTGCAGTAGTTGTTCTTCTTGCTTCAACAAACAAGCTATGATCCCTGGTCACTAGAAGTGTTAATACTGTCCCACATAAATATAAAGTTGACACACCAACACATTTATTGAAATGTCTCTAAAAAAAAAATGTAAAACTACAAACCTTTTGAGAAGAAATTTGATTGGACAATTCTGTTCTTTGCATCAATGACACCAGTAATTGCTGCTGAGATTCTGCCAACAAAATAAAGAAGTCATATATCCTACATAGCTTCTGTAGAAAAGCATCCTTAAAAAAAATTGTCGTAGCCAAATTTCAATGCAATAAAACGATATTTAGAGGTCGCTCATAAGTTCACACCCATAGCCATCCATTATAACCAATAAGCGATCCCACAATACCACACATATCAATGAAAACTGTTTAATAAAATTGTTGTGAGTCGTAATTTGCATGACTACTATCACATGATATTAGCATGTGACTTGTAGTACAAGGTAGGAAAGAATGGATCAAGCGAAGAACAAAGACGGCGAATTGGTGAAATGGTTTGAAGTCAAAGAAGCTACATTTAAGGATTTAAGAATTAATAACCTCTTTGACTTTGACATGCCAATGCAATCTATATGATCAAAACCGAAGGCACGCACACACACGCACACGCACACACACACACGTTAGGGTTGTCCCTATACAGTCATGCCTCGTTATTACGCGGATTCGGATATAACGCAGTCGGTTGTGGACCCCGAATTTCTGCCGCCAGGGGAAAATGCCAAATGGGCCTGCTTATGCCTACTTAGAATTGTTTTGACAATTCACAAGAAACATTAGGCGAACAATGTCAATGAATGAGTATCAATGTGTTGTTTGTTTTGCGCTGCCGCCAACATCAATCGCTGTCGATGAATCGATGTTAAGTGGTGCATAATTCATTTATGCCTCGGTCGAGAACGGTTAAAAGACGAAGTGAAACAATTATTAATTATACCTATTGTCGTTTTCTGCGTTTTATCAGCTTACATACTACGTTTGTCAAATCATATACGTTTTCAGCTGCTCAGATCCAGGTTATTATTTTGATCCAGTACATCATGTGTTTTATTCAGTTCAAGAGTCAAGAGGGTGTGACATTTAAAAATAATACACGTTGATGCTAGAATACTCGTTTAATAAGTTCCATAAACTGTATATTGGCGTATAAGACAGTGCTGCAAGTACACAGGGCTTCGACAGCTTTCTTGGGCTTGATGCAACGGGTGACGATGTAGTAGCTCCCTGGTGGCAGATATGAGAACACCTAACGCGCTGTCCAAAATCGTGGACCCAGACCACCGCATTATAACAAGGTTCGACTGTATAGTGGTAAAATTGAAGTTAAAAATTCTTCCGGGATACAGGTTTTAAAAAAAATAAATAAATAAACTTCTTTATTAGAAACTGAAGGTGAACATCTAAGGTATGCATTACTTCTACATTACATCTATGATGTTCATTGATGATGCGCTGCGCAAAAACTGCTTTCGCTCTTCATCTTTGGTGTGGAGGCAGCTGTACAGCTGTTGTCAACTGATATCATACACCTTCACTTTCCCTCACGTCTTTGTGCCAAGAGAAATTGCCTTCGGTTTTGATCATAAATAATAATATATAATATATAATTGAAGTTAAAAATTCTACCTGGCAACACCTTCTCCTATGTCTTGGATGGCCGACTTCGGAGTTTTCAATAACTTCTTTATTGCTTTAACGATGCCGTTGAATGCTGTTTTGATTTCTTTCCATGCCCACGGTATAACTGTATTGATGGAGTCTGTAATAGCCTACAAACAACAACACCAAGTTGTGAGCTGATCAACTGTACATAATAAAAATGCTATGAACTTATAAAACACAACCTTCATTATAAATAACATTTCTGGTGTATGAATGGCACACTTCCATAATAAATGGAATAATTTGGCATATGAACTCTTTAGTTACCTTAATGAAGCAGCTTCCTGATAAAAAGTGGGAGTGTTTTTGTATCAAGTTAGATACAACATTTTGAAATGTATTGTGTTACTCATAATTTGACATGACAATTTATTATACTTCATGTTTAGGTCTGATACATCTAAGAACGACAAACAGTACATATATATATATATTGGTCCAAGAGCCAGCAGATGGGTGAGCGGTACCAATTTGGGGGGGCAGGGCAAACATTGTACTATCCAAAGGTAAACCAATGTGACATGACATTCCAAGGTGGTAGCTTTGTCCATTTTTTATAGTGTTTTAGTTTTACCCATTTCAGCACCAGGATATGGCCTATATGAACACCCTACACTTGCCTCATAATTGTACCTCTTTAATGACACTAAGTTGGTATTTTTTTGCTAATGTGACACCCACTGGCATTACTCTTGGTGATTTTGATTAATTAGGCATCTCTCTGTGTATATGCAATTATATATTACCTGGCCAAAACACTAATCCATCATGTAAGGTTGCAAGTGCCTATTTTGTCAAACAAATATGTATTAAAGCGAAAGAAAACTCATGGTTTCGGGTCTATGTACCTATAAGTTACTAAAACATAACCATTAGCAACTACTATCAAGAAAATCACGCCAGATGCATCTTAATTTCATGGGCAGCACCATACTGTTAGATAACCCTACATCACGTGTCGAAGTTTGGCAATATTCGCTCACCAAATGAAGATCTATTTGTTTGACACCTCTAGTCATATACTTGCTAATAGGATATGACTACGCTGTTTGCGTCTAAACTCAATTTATGTAACATATTTTGGCCTTTGTTTACTAAACTTCTCCCGTTCTGACTTAGCAACTAGCTTGATTGAGAGTTTGTGTTGCTTCCGACAGCCCTTCCATTTCAGTCGAAGGAATTTGATGTTTCACTGGAAATCAATTTCTCAGAACTGCCAGGAGCTGTCAACCAATAAACATGTCAGCCCCCAGTATAATTGACATTTAACCAGAATCTCCCACTTTTAGAACAAATTCTGAGAAAATCATTAGCGCGATATTCTTGATTGTAGTTGAATATGGTTAGTTTGTATTAACTCTTTTAGGTGTATTGTCTCAAAACCATGACTTTATTCGCTTTAAAATAACGATGTAACCCTTTACCATATTACATTGGGATTTTTTATCGCGACATCCATTAGCATTACTCTTGGTCATTTTGAGCCATTTGACTTCTCTCGTAGGTGCAGGTATTGATATTCTGGCCAAAACCTTCCTTCCTGCAATGTCACAGGTGCCTTTTTGGTCAAGTGGGGGAGGGGGGTTTGGCCACTAAATAAATACCTGCACCAAAAAAAAATTGGTGCAAAATGGCTCTAAATGCTTAGAAGCAATGTCAATGGGCATTACAATAACAAAAATGTGGATCTAACAAAATAGGCACCATAACCTTACTGGATGGTAGTAATATTTTGGCCAAGAAACCTATACCTGCACATACAGAGAAATGCCAGATGGCTCAGAGAAACCATTAGTAATGCCAGTGAGTGTCACAGTGCTACCACACTATCATTTTATCTCAATACATATTTGTTGACAAAAAAAGACACTCGCTACTTTACAGAGTGGGGTAATGGTTTGGCCAGAAATCAGTAACTGCTCCCACAGAAAATGTCAAACAGGTGGAATGACAATGGGTGTCACAATAACAAAGCAATTAATTTGGTTAAAGGGTTACAATTTTATCTTAGTGTGTATTTTTTCACTAAATACGTATTCGCAAATTTACAAGGTGGTGGAATAAAGAACAGGTATATGCTAAAAATAAATTATGATGGTATTCTGCTGTCAGCACTGACCCACCTAGTCTATCATACAGAAATATTAAGTACGGATATTATACTATAAAAAAATGGATGCATATTAGAATTTGCCCCCCTCCCCAAAAAAAATGGTACTGATTGGTAAAATTTTTACAATGTGGCTTATGGCCTAAATGAAAAGAATCATGCTTACTGAATAGAGATTCATAATATCGGTCTTGATATCTTTGAAGAGAGTAGTGACTTTTGTCACTAAGTCTTTGATAGTTGTGACAACTGGAGGCAGTTCCACAAATTCACCAATTGCTTTGAATATACGCTTCCCGATTCTGCGCAGATTGAACACCTTGCGTGGCAGTTGCTTCACAGACTCGATCAAGTTCTTGATGATGTCATCAAAGTTTGTGTTTTTGAAGCTTGCCACAAGACTCTTGAATGTTTCAACAGACTCCTTTATGGTTCCAATCACCTTATTCACAACATTGTTGTAAAGGTTAGCAAACTTCTGAATGGCTTCATAGTTGTATTCCTGCAATGACAATTTAATAAATATAGTTAGTTTACCAAAACAACAATTGAAGCACAAGAATACACAAGTACATTGCTGTGAAACAGAACAGTAAATATGAAACTGACCTTGAGGATGTTCAGTCCATACTCAATGTGTCCCTTCATACAAAGCTCAGCTTTAAAGAGGTGAAGATCAAATCCAATGATGCCAAAATGCAATGTGGCAAACGCAGAGTCCAAAATATCAACCTTCAGACGTCCTTGAAGTGATTCTGGAACATGCCCACAGATTTAACATGTTTGCTATCTGAAGCAACACCCCACATAGCAAGAGAACAAGGAAGTCATTGGCTTACTGAGAGTCCAAACTCAACTGAAATTCTGGGCAGTTTAAAATTTAACATGCAAATGAGTTGAGTTTCAACTGTTGAATTTCAGTTGAGTTTCAACTAAGTATGCAAACAGGGCAGTTGAAAATTTCACATGTAAATGAATTGAGTTTCAACTGGTGTTGAAATTCAGTTGATATTTCAATGCAACGAAGTTCAGCTATATTTTTCAACAGGTTGAACACCAGCTGTGATATATATATACATATATATAACATATATACATATATACAACTAAAGCACACACATCACTAGAACAATGAAGTTGAAATTTGCTTATGTTAAAACATGTTTTAATCCATGTAATTCTGAAGTTGTACCTGGAATATCTGATGTTTGCAGTAGTTCACACTAACAATATCTGATGTTCGCAGCAGTTCATACGAACAATATCTGATGTTTGTAGTAGTTCACACCAACAATATCTGATGTTTGCAGTAGTTCACACCAACAATATCTGCTCTTGGCAATAGTTCACACGAACAATATCTGCTGTTTGCAGTAGTTCACACCAACAACAGTGTGACTTTACAGAGGATTAGAAGCATGCAAAAAGCCAAATATAACAACAAAAGTTACCATAAAGTTCACCTTGTTTTGACACATTATAAGTTGCATTTCTACACATTGGGTAGCAAGGATAAGGATAGCAGAACTAGAGGACATGAGGTAAAATTAGTAAAGGATCAATATAGATTGGACATCAGGAAGCACTCGTTCTCACAGAGGACAATAAATGAATGGAACAAATTGTCTACAGATTGTGTAACTGCTAGCAGCGTGAATATGTTTAAAAACAAGGTTGACACATATCTCAGGAGAGCGGGTTATAAGTAGATGAACATTGTTGGACTCTCGATAAGCCAATGGCTTCCTTGTCCACTTGCCATCTGGGCCTTTGGCTTGGATGGCAAATCTTGTTAAATCTTGTTAAGTATTGTGAGTACAGTCACAAACACATCCTTTTGGCTTTCTAAACTAGTTTGTAGTTGTCAACAGTCGTAGAACTTTGGGCACTGTGGTCAGCTCAATCCTTCTGACAGAACATTAGCATGGTTGATTAATCTTCTTGTGCACATCTGTGAATAACAATGCACAACATAATTGCATAAAATTAATGTGGCCATATTATAAGTCTGAGTGAACACACAAGAAATTGCACCATGATATCGTTGCTGTGCAGTCTTTTCATTTAATGAGTACTTTTGATGCCCTGATAAGGTCAAACACTGAATTGCTTATAAAGAATACCCCATCAAAAAATACTGATATAAAAAACCCAAATTGTTTGAAGAAGCTATAATGAAGCTCCCTTTCACCACACCTAAACAGCCTATAAAAACATACACAGCAAAGAAACTGATTCTAGTGTGTGGAAACTATCTATGGAGTGTAATGCATGACAGGGAAAGTTTCCATACACCCAACTAAACCTATTCACAATTTAATTAGCATTTAATTAAACTAGTGTGTGAAAATTGTCTATGAAGTAACATGATTGTCTATGAAGACATGACAGGGACAGTTCCCACACACCAACGCCCTGCCAAAAATATTGGACTAATTTAAAAATTACTATCCCAGATGTTTATTTGTTGCACCCAACTAAACGTATTCAAAATGTTCAACTGACATTTACTTAAACTAGTGTGTGGAAGCTACATGTGAAGTGTGAAGCATGACATGGACAGTTTCCACACACCAAACCTACTTATTCAAAACTTTACCTAACATTGGACTAAACTATTGTGTGAGAGCTGTCAATGGAGTACAAGGCATGACAGCGACAGCTCCCATACACCAAGTCCCCCCCAAAAAAAACCTTTGGCTAACATTAAAGTTTGGAGTTTAGATGTTTATTTGTTGTATGTACTACCCACAACGCATGCGCACAGACCACCACAAAATCTTGTGTTTGAAGTGAAACTACAGTCGAGCCTCATTATAACGCAGAAGTTATGGTCCACAACTTTGGAAAGTGCTGTACGTGAGGTGCATTAGGTGTTCCCATATCTGCCACCAGGGAGCTACTAAACAACAGCGATCCCCGCCCGCTGCACCAAGTCCAAGAACACTGTCGAATGCACTATGTGCTTGCAGCACTGTCTTACGCAGTTAATAGAGCTTATTAAACGAGTTAAGTAGCATCAACGTGTATTATTTTAAAATGTCACACCCTGTTGAATCTTGAAACACAATGAAATACAAGTACGTATACCGTTATGGAATAGATCTGCTATGATGATGATGTACTGGACCAATAGGCCTATGAATCTAAAATAATATCCTGGATCTGAGCAGCCGAAAACGTATATATGATTTGACACACATACAGGAGTGAGATTTAGCGGTCGCCAATGGCGCCCAAAAATGGCTTCGGGCGACTTCGATGTTTGACTACAGTAGCCTGCATGGCGACTCAAAATATTTACAGAGCTGCAATATTTTAGACCCAGCAAAAATAAACGGAACGTTCATAAACATATCAAAAGTGTTGTCCTGGCTATATTGCATTTATGCTAGCCATAAATAGTGTTTTGTGACACGTTTGACATTGCAAGAAATGTTGCCAAACTAATCAACCACATCGACGCTCAACATGTAACTACATGGTCATTCTACATTGATATAATAACCGGTCATGTTAATAATCTTGCTGCGCGTGGCGCCACTTTTATATACACTAGCAAAAATGCCCGCTACAAGGATGAGATAACGGGGTAGTTCATACATGACAGTCATGATAGCAATGTTTGCCAAATGCCTCAGGCCAATATGTGGGTGCGTGATTTCTACTATAATTAATATAAACCGTCCGTATGGCGCTACATACTTTCAAACGGTTTGCGTACCGGCGTATTCGCCGCGGTGCACATGGTGTCTGCGAATATTTGATTTACCATAAAAACCACTGAGAACCCTACAACCCCACATTTCATTTGTGGGGTTGTAGATTAATCCCTGTTTGGCTAGATTAATCCCTGTTTGGCGCCCGAGGTGCAAGCCATCTAGGAGGTAAATGTGAACATAACCACATATAAACATACATACAAACTTACAAAAAACATACGTTATCTTGATTATAGTTAGATATATCTAGTATGTATTATATTATCTACATGGTGTGCAGAGCGCTTCTGGTGAATTAATCGTGAACCTGGTTAAAGTTTCTCTAGGCTAGGGTAAAAATCAGGTCCTGTAAAAAAAATCAGCAAAACTGTTCAGTTCACAGGACCTGATGTCCTGTGACGCTTGGAGACTACACGTAGACTGTTGGTGTACCATGTTATGAAAGCAAAACAACCTGTCACATGTGTACAATTGTATACTGTATTTTATTCAGTATTATATATATCACATTGTATTGATCCTGCCTTGAAAATAAATGTATCAAAACTGTTTGTTTTTGATGTTTTTATTTGTTGTTGATGTCATTCATACATTCTATCTTCAAAGTATTTACTTTCTATCATCAAAGTATTGATTAGCAAGTGGGCTACCTAAGAAGTGGTCGGGCTAGTTCACTTTGCAAGGTAAAGTGAACTAAGTGAAATCAATGTCGTTGACAATTTGAATATATGGATGCTGACGGATATCTGATATTTTAGTACACTGTTACATGTACCAAGACATTTAGATATGCCACTATCTCCATAAAATGGTCAAAATTACGACACAACGCATTGTTGTCAATATGAAAATAAACGTCAACATAGGTATAAAAAAAAAAAATTCAACTCGACCAGATGATCATTTAAATGGTTCCAGTGTACTATGAAGTTTATAACACTTTTGGAATTTTGTTGATATCTTCATTATTTCAAAGTTATTCCACTTTTTATCTCTGGAAATTAGCATTATTGCCTACTCAATTTGGTTCCATTTCTTGTGACCCGGAATGCTATGGACTGTATTTTATTGATATGAAAATAGCACCAGTTGTTAATGTATTGAACATATTGATGTGAAATAAAAAGGTATGACCCAGAAACAAATGTTTATAATCTATGACCTTGATATGACCTAATTAGTTGACCTACATTTAACCTTTGACCCATTTACATGGAGTAATGGCATTATTTGGTTAAAATTCATTAGTAAATGGGCTTATTAAACCTTTAGGGTATGGAAATTGTCAATGTATCGACTTCAATGTCATGTGACTTGGTAAATCCATATTTTTGATGACCTAATTGACCTACATTTCACATTTGACCTATTTACGTGGATTAATGGGATAATTTAGCTGTTATTCAATAGGTAATGGGCCTATTTAACTTTTAATGGATGGAAAATGTCAATTTATCAACTTGAATACTATGTGACCTTGTAATTTTTTACATTACCTAATTTGTTTACCTGCATTTCACACTTGACCTATTCACCGGGAGTAATAGCATGGTAATAAGTTGGTTCACCCATACGGGGCTTGGGGCGTCAAAATAATTGTATGTGCTTAGATTATATTACAGTTGTTAATATTTCACCATGTAATAATTATCAAAAGGTTATAGCATGTTATTCAAAAGCAACTATTTATTTCGATATGTACATACATTTCCTCGATGTTAATGCCTATCAACGTTCATCATATTTTTTTCTTGCAGGCAAATGCAATAGTGTGTCAATGTTCCACAAGCACACTGTCTCAGCATCAAGCTCATGATTTTGTTTATCATGTTAGACGAGTGTATAGCAATAATTTCCATGTGTCTCAAGTCTCAAGTAGTTATACTCCAAACAGCCCAATCTTGAGCTAACGCAGGAGTTTGGACCAATGGCTTTTAGTGTCTCTTCCGAAAGACACGGGCAAAGTGGGGTGAACGAAATTGCCCAAGCTTCGAAACGGCGGAGGTGGAATCGAACCACCGGCCTCTCGATCGACAGGCGGGTGCTCTAACCATTAGACCACCGCTCCCCACAGTGTATGTAAGAGTGTATGGTTATTGTAGTTGCCAGCACATTTGTCAAAACCAGAATTGATCACTTTGATGTCACTCATCGATGGACTATCTATCACAAACTGCCACTGAAAAAAGGAACATTTGTCCTTAGATGTTGCAATAGTGCATATCCAAGGTGTTCATAATTCGATTCATTGCTATCGGAACAACCGATTTTAATCCCTACGAATCACAAACAACCTGAAGTCTGTACACACAAGTTGCTGTTGAATACCTCTAACTGTAACACTAATCCTAAAATTTAGCATTAATTTTCGTTTTTATTATTAATACTTACCAAGAGAACACATTTGGGACATTCCTTTAAGCAAATATCCTTATCACCTTTTTTTAACAGTCTTAACAGTTACCTCTTATCCACCAGGGTCACTGAGGTAGCTTTCCCATCATGCGTCTGTATTTTTTTCTTTTCCAAGTTCATATGTTATTTTCTGTAACTCACAAAGAGGGGAGGAAGGGTGGGACTATAATTCATGTGTTCTCCTGGTAAGTGTTAAGGCCACACACGGCAGGTAAATAGGATAATTTTTTTATTTGTGCAAATCTTGCAATTTTTTTCGGTCAAAAGTATAGGATGGGTCTTACTGAATAAAAAATATATTGAACTTTTGTCAGCCAGACCCCCGTTTCCATGGCAACAAACAAAAGCAAATATTGGCAAATTTGGAAACACGGCCATTCTTTATTGAACACATATATGATTATAATTCTTGCAAATCCATGTTCAGTACACATTCTACTATACAATGACCAGAGCATTTATTAAAATGTTGTTTTTATTTTTGAAATAATTTTTTTGTAAAGTGTGAAAAAAAACCTTCATTTTTGGCAACAAATACGTGTTTATCTTTCAAACTATTGATGATTTAAAAAATGTCTCAGGTCATTGTACAGAGTAAAGTATGCTGAATGCAACATTCAAAACCTTATTTGGATAGCATAATTACTCACAGAGATATCCTTTTTCCAAACGCAGAAAACACGTTTTTGAGAAAACGGCCGTCAAAGATTTGTTTAACAAGATTTGCCATCCAAGCCAAAGGCCCAGATGGCAAGTGG
>SDWI01001665.1:4094-94260 GCA_009193005.1 Lamellibrachia luymesi | reverse complement strand
ATATATATACATACAGAGGTATGCCCTGTTCACTGACACAGAAAGAGCAGATCAATCGTAATGTATTACAGAACTCAGAGATGTGTAGCTGCAATTGTTACAAGACACAAAATTCTATGGGGATCGACCCATATTTGCTTGAGTAAGCCAGCCTTTAGTCGATTGCTTAATCATATTGTGTTTGTTGTTTTGTAGGGGGTACTGGACCCACCTCTGACATGAGGTGGGGCTGTATGCTACGGTGTGGTCAGATGATGTTGGCCCAGGCTCTTGGTAATCTACATCTAGGCAGGGGTAAGTTTGTCAAATATTCTCAGGAAAACATCTGCCAGGCCACATGATTTCTTGTCATACAGTTAGTTGGATGTCACTGTACTGTCTAATTTATGACATGCATGTACATCTTGTTTAAACAATAATGGTACAAAGTGATGATGTTTTATAATAATTGATAAACAATAATGGTACAAAGTGATGATGTATAATAATTGATAAACAATAATGGTACAAAGTGATGATGTTGTATAATAATTGATAAACAATAATGGTACAAAGTGATGATGTATAATAATTGATAAACAATAATGGTACAAAGTGATGTATAATAATTGATGAACAATAATGGTACAAAGTGATGATGTTGTATAATAATTGATAAACAATAATGGTATAAAGTGATGATGTTGTATAATAATTGATAAACAATAATGGTACAAAGTGATGAAGATGTATAATAATTGATAAACAATAATGGTACAAAGTGATGTTGTATAATGTGATGTTGTATAATAATTGATAAACAATAATGGTACAAAGTGATGATGATGTATAATAATTGATAAACAATAATGGTACAAAGTGATGATGTTGTATAATAATTGATAAACACTAATGGTACAAAGTGATGATGTATAATAATTGATAAATAATAATGGTATAAAGTGATGATGTTGTATAATAATTGATAAACAATAATGGCACAAAGTGATGATGTTGTATAATAATTAACTTCTATGGCACCTATATCCTCAGGAACCTCAGCTCAGAGGGTCAACAAAACAGAATCATTAAGCATAATCGTGAACAGGGACATACAAAAGACATTGTCAGAACGAGGGACCACCAAAGATTTATGATGTAAATGCAATTTGGAGTAAATCCTGGTGGATCAATGAGTATAAAAACTGTAAAAACTTTCTCAACCAATGAAAAGCTTTGATAGAATTTTACATCTGGGCAAGTTATTTTTGACTAGATCCAGCAAAACTTCTGCAAAAAATGGCAGACATGATCCGGCTTTAATATAATAACATAATGCTATTGATACTTTTGCAAGTTAGTTGATCTAATGATTAAAGCCATTTCTTTTGATGACTTTAACAAACATATGCACTTTTATTAAGCCTCGACCTTGCTTATTAGTCTTAAGGTTGTGCTACTAGATGGATCAGATACATTGCTTTCTATATACAGAAGATCCACAGTTTCGTAAACAAGTGTCTAAGGAACTGATGGCCAGAAACAATTTGTAATAAAGTACTATGGGAAGGAACAAATTAGGAACCAATTGAACATCAAATTAGAAGGAAGAAGTGGATTGGCTAAACTCTCAGAGAGCCAACACACCTCACATGGAACCCTCAGGGCAAAGGGAAAAGAGGAAGGCCAAGAAACACCTGGTGCAGGGAAATGGAAGACAATATGATAAAAGCAGGATGTAGATGCTACAAACTGTAGGACTACGGCAGATGTGCTTTCTCGGTGTCTGGACCGACATTATGGAACGCTTTGTTGGATTACATAAGACAAGCAGACATGCTGTGTGAATTTAAGAATGTATTGAAAACCTTTTTATTTAAGCATGCTTTTAAGCGCACTTTCTATAAACATGTATTTGATATATTTATTTTTTATTTACTATAATTATTTATTTATTAATCTTGATAGAATACTCTATTTTTAATAATGTTTTCATCTATTACTAAAATTCATAAAGCACCATATAATAAAATAATATTTTATAGTTAAAATGTATATATAATATATATATAATTATATATATATTAACTATAAAATATTATATTTATTATTTTATGATTGCATGTATGTATGCGCCTATGAATGGGCTGGTCCCAGATATATGGTGCTTTATGAATTTTAGTAATAATAGATGAAAACATCTGGAAATGTGACCCAAAACCGTGTCCAGTGGAAAGAGTCTTTAATGACCTGTGCTCTGCTAAAGATTGGAAAGGCTTACCATGTTCAACCTATTAAGTGCCCTAATTGGTGTAGACCCCTTTTTTAATCAGCAGGATTATTGTAATTTGATTAGTGTGGAATAACTGATAAGTGTCGCCATCTGGTGTTAAACAGTTGGCACCACTTTTCAGTTGTTCTATGCTAGTCACCAAATGACACCACTAGTGTTAAACAGTTACCTTATTGTCTAAAGAAAAAAAATTTTTTTGCACTTATTAAGTCGAAAATGGTATGTCAAAGTAAGTCAAGTATATCTAAGTTCATATTATCATATCATCATATGTTTCTACTCATCCACAGATTGGTGTTGGGACCCTGACAAATACAACCCAAAATACCATGAAATACTGCGTATGTTTCTGGACAAGAAAGACAGTTACTACTCCATCCACCAGATAGGTATGCTACTGTGTCATCGTTTTTCCGTACTCTACTGTAAAGGTGGGTTTACCTGAGGTGACGTCATCAATGAGCCAATGCTGTTGCAATCGACCAGATTGCAGCTTAATCGTCCTGTGTAAATGTCACGTCAAATAGAACCGATATTTTGAAGCAATGTCATGTATGATATGAAATAGCGTTGACCTTTTCTAAAGATGTAGCCTTGTCATGGTTATGATATCTATATTTCTAAAGATGTAGCCTTGTCATGGTTATGATATCTATATTTCTAAAGATGTAGCCTTGTCATGGTTATTATATCTATATTTCTAAATATGTAGCCTTGTCATGGTTATGATATCTATATTTCTAAAGATGTAGCCTTGTCATGGTTATGATATCTATATTTCTTGAGATGTAGCATTGTCATGGTTATGATATCTGTATTTCTAGAGATGTAGCATTGTCATGGTTATGATATCTATATTTCTAAAGATGTAGCCTTGTCATGGTTATGATATCTATATTTCTAAAGATGTAGCCTTGTCATGGTTATGATATCTATATTTCTAAAGATGTAGCCTTGTCATGGTTATGATATCTATATTTCTAAAGATGTAGCCTTGTCATGGTTATGATATCTATATTTCTAAAGATGTAGCCTTGTCATGGTTATGATATCTATATTTCTAAAGATGTAGCCTTGTCATGGTTATGATATCTATATTTCTAAAGATGTAGCCTTGTCATGGTTATGATATCTATATTTCTAAAGATGTAGCCTTGTCATGGTTATGATATCTATATTTCTAAAGATGTAGCCTTGTCATGGTTATGATATCGCCTTGTGTAAAGTTGTAAACCCATCTTTAGTCATCTGTGACATTATTTATGCATGCACATGTGAATTATCCGATACTTTTGCATATGTTAGAAATAGTAGAAGTATATGTTATGATGATACATTTATGACATGTATGAATATAGTAGATACGCCAGGAACAACAGACAGCGACTGTGTTTATTGTGTCTGAAAGTCTATAGAGATCACACAAAATTCTGTGAATATTTCAGTATGGTTTTGAGATTGGTCCAGTGCATATTTCTGTTTTTTGTTGTTGAGATAATCCATGTTAGTATTTCAGTGTGGTTTTTGTGATGGGCCCTGTGAGTATTTCTGTTTGATTTTGAGATGGGCCCAGTGCATATTTCTGTATGATTTTTTTAGATAAGCCCTGTGAGTATTACAGTGTGGTTTTTGAGGTGATCCCTGTGAGTATTTCTGCATTGTTTTTGAGGTGACCCTGTGAGTATTTCTGTATGATTTTTTAGATTAGCCCTGTGAGTATTACAGTGTGGTTTTTGAGGTGATCCCTGTGAGTATTTCTATGTTTTCAGCCAGCATGGGCGTGTCAGAAGGGAAAGAAGTCGGAGAGTGGTTTGGACCCAATACGATAGCCCAGGTCCTCAAGTGAGTACAATATACAAGGGTATTGCAGGTGCTGCTATTAACAGATGGTCCCTTATTGCTGTGAAGTAAAAATAGTCCCTTATTGTAAAGAAAGAGCAATACGTTTCTTAATTTATGGGCTTAAGTGGCCTTTCTGGATTTTTTGGCAGCCACATTGTTTACTCGCTCAGAATAGGGCAAATGATATCTGAAATGTTTTTTTACAAAAGAGTAAATATGGGTAGACTTTAGCACAGCACGTAAATGTGTTTGCATATATTTAACAATATCTTTAAAAATAGCTTTGTTACTTTTAGTAATTGTACATTTTATATTGTATATTTTATGTTGTAACATTGTGAATTTAGCAAAATCTTCCTATGTAGAGGATACATTTATTTAAATATACATTTAGCAATCAGGATCTGATCTGGGCCAGTTAACCTTAAATAACAGGGCCTGTTGACCATGATTATTAATTGAAGAATTATTGATGTTTTTTGTATAATTACTCAAAACATTAACCTAACCACCTGTGACAAAATGAACCATTGCAAAAGCAGAAAGTTGAAGTAGAGGTGGTGTTTAGTGCTTGTCTCATTTCAGATTAATTTCACAACAATATGAAACCTGCCTAGGATGCACTATGACATACTAGCTCATTGTACAAATTGGTTATTTATTTTTGGTGAAATAATCGGATACAATATTAAATTATGTTTGATTTATGCGGTAAAAAATGTTTTCAAACAAAGTGGAACACGTGGTATGAACACTGATGAACCTGATTTGCATTGGGCTAAGTGATTTGAAAAGGGAGTTTAAAAAATAGTAATCAAATTTACTCTACCGTATTCAACCTATTAAGCATACATGCCATAATTAGCATATAGCCACTTTTTTAATCATCAGGGTCCATAATTATTGTAATTTGACTAGTGTGGAACAACTGAAAAGTGTCATCATCTGGTGTTAAGCAGTTGATACCACTTTTCAGGTGTTCTAAACTAGTCGCCAAATGACACCACTACTGTTAAGTTACCTTATTGTTGAGAGATATATGTTGGTATCGCTTGTAAGAAAAGATTCCTTGACATTTTCCCATGGCCCAATTTTGTATAGCGTCCTGTATGCTTATTAGGTCAATTACGGTACTTGTCAAAGAATATTGTATATACTGGACTCCACTTAATAGAATCACTTTTGGCCAAAGCAGTTTGGCTCTATGTTCAATACGTGTTAGGTCAGTAGAAATCATAGAGAATCGCTTAATCAATTCAATTTTTTTGCTAGTCTCATTTCAAATGAAGTTTGCGAAAAATCAAACCTACCTAGTATCCACTGCAACATGCTAGCTCGTTTGTGCAACTTTTTTTATGTAGTTTTTATGAAATCATCAGACAAAATATTAAATTAGTTAATGCTTGTTCAAGCATTTACTGAAGTGAAAATGTAAATGCTGAAAAATCACGATTTTGCTCCTTGGTGAAATTTTGTATCTTTGTCATGTGATCGGCGAGAGGATGGAGGTCACGCCCATGATCAGCATTGACCCACATGGTTTTTACTATTTTGGATATCCACTATTTTGATCCTTACCAGATCAAACGACTAAAGTCAATTCTTTTGATGATTTGAACAAAAATAGGCATAGGTAGGTGGAACAACATTTTATTAAACCTTGAAAAGACCCCCATGAGATGGGGGGGTGTCCCACTGTTTCATTGTACCAACTTGGAAGGTCTGATAATTTGAATGATATTGAATACTTACACCGGTATACTTCCATAGCACATCATTTGAACAGTGAAAGTATATTTTCAGGGACGTTATGTCGATGCAACTGTGGTGACAAAAACGAAAGTGAAAGTGCAAAAGACAAGAAACTATCTGAAGAAGGGACGACCTTGAGGAACCGAAAGGCGACCTCGCACAATGGTCTAGACTCACAGATGGACGGAGCCCACATGGGGGCAACTGGACATGGTATGCGGTCATCCGGAAAGTGTGACCGATGTCACAACTACTGGAAGCCATTGTTGTTGATCATTCCACTACGTCTGGGGCTGTCTGAGATGAACTCCGTCTACCACAGTCAGCTGAAGGTAGGTTGGCAATCCCACGAACCACCAGGGGGCGACACTAATGGACGTGGTAGCTCGCCGGTTAGAGTGCCGGACTATCTATAGGGATGACCACCTAGAGATGATCACCTAGATATGACCACCTAGAGGTGAGTGTCTTGTCTAGGCCGATCCCAGCGCTATGTAAAATAAAAAATATTTAGTGCTAGAAATCTACTGTATTAAATCTCCCTCCACATTTGATTGAATCCTTCACTTGTCAGGTTTGTTGATATTCAAATTAGTATTGTGCGAATAGGAATAAAGGTACGTTCTTATATAGCGCGGTATCCAGCCTTGGGACTGTTCAAAGCGCTTTACACTTCACCCCCTGGCAGACCTGTTCATTCCAACACCACCTTGACTTCTCTGGGAAGCATTCAGCCATGCTGCAATTACTGCATGAAGACAATTTGTTCACATATCCACCTCTGTCTGTAGCCAGCTACTCATTTATACAGCTGAGTGAAATGTGACAATGTGGGATGAACGAAATTGCCAAAGCTTCAAAANCGCGGTATCCAGCCTTGGGACTGTTCAAAGCGCTTTACACTTCACCCCCTGGCAGACCTGTTCATTCCAACACCACCTTGACTTCTCTGGGAAGCATTCAGCCATGCTGCAATTACTGCATGAAGACAATTTGTTCACATATCCACCTCTGTCTGTAGCCAGGTACTCATTTATACAGCTGAGTGAACTGTGACAATGTGGGATGAGCGAAATTGCCAAAGCTTCAAAACGACAGCATGAGGATTCGAACCTGGGTTCTTTTGATTGAGAGCCCGACATTCTAGCCACTATGCTACTGCGCCCTAATATACACATGTACAAAGTTCCTTATTGCCACCATCACATGTTGCTGTGGAGATATATTTTAATTTACAAAGTCTGAACATGTAATTGTAAAATCATGTTATGAAGTACAAACTATATACATATTCCAACATCCTGACTGCACTGATGTGTTTGATTGACAGCTTTTAATAAAATGTAATTTGACCATTAGTTTAGTCAGTACATTTGTGAACAGCTGCTGACAGTTTCAAAATACTTGTTTACCGGGGTCAGGGGGGGTCAAAGGGTCACATGACGGGCATATCATTCATAAAATTATCATGGTTGGCATGATGTTCAAATTAAACAGATGAAATCGGTGTGCTTTAAAATTTGGTTCAGTAAGACACATCTCAGTGGTCCAGCTATTAGAATAGATATATTTTATACTAAAAACATTTATTAACATGATTTCACGATGAACACCATCAGTCTTTGTACCTGTTGTCGTTTGTTACTGTGTGTTTCTGACTTTCTGTTGGTAGATGTGTTTCACAATGAAGCAGAGTGTGGGAATCATAGGAGGAGAACCAAACCACGCACACTGGTTCATTGGTTATATAGGTAAGTTCACATCAACAGTTAGACGTACTGATTCATTGGTTATGTAGGTAAGTTCATATCAACAGTTAGACGTACTGATTCATTGGTTATGTAGGTAGGTTCATATCAACAATTAGACATACTGGTTCATTGGTTATGTAGGTAAGTTCACATCAACAATTAGACATATTGGTTCATTGGTTATGTAGGTAAGTTCATGTCAACAATTAGATGTACTGGGTAATTGGTTATGTAGGTAAGTTCATATCAACAACTAGATATACAGGTTCATTGGTTATGTTAGAAAGTTCATATCAACAATTAGACATACTGGTTAATTGGTTATGTTGGAAAGTTCATATCAACAATTAGACACACTGGTTCATTGGTTATACAGGTAAGGTACCAAAAGCTGGTGAATGTATCATGACAATACAAACTGACAAATGTGTGTTGTGATTCCTGGTTGTGAAGGTATCAAGAGATGACAGGTGTTATGTGAAGGCACTAAAAGCTGCCTCTTCAAAATAACCTACCTTCATAACTAATGAACTAGAGTGTATATATTCCAAAAGCTGATAAATTTATATGTGAAGTGCCATTAGGGTGCTATCAACTATGTGGGGCGTGATGGCATTCCAGGCATAATGGTTAGAACATTGAACTCTCAATCGAGAGAATCCGGGTTCGAATCCTCTGGCTGCTGTTTTGAAGTTTGGGCAATTTTGTTCACCCCACATTGCTTATAAATAAATACCTGGCTATAGACATGGTGTATATGTTAATGAATCGTCTTCACCCAGTAATTACAGCATGGCTGAATGCTTCCCAGAGAAGTCAAATTGATGATGTAATGAACAGGTCTGCCAGGGTGTGAAGTGTAAAGCGCTTAGAGCAGTCTCAAGATACCTATTTTACTTCAAACTAAATGGTGGCAGGATTCTATGATGATAACTCATCATATATTTCTGTAATTTGTTAATATTTCTGCCTTTGTGCAAACTTCAGATGACGAAGTCGTGTATCTTGACCCACATACGACGCAGCCGTACGTCGATGTGACGGCCCCTGGTGAGAGCGATGAGAGTTACCACTGTCGCTACGCGAGTCGAATGAGGATAGAGGACTTGGATCCCTCAATGGCACTGGTCAGTGGTCACTAGGGGTGTGGTCAGTGGTCACTAGGGGTGTGGTCAGTGGCCACTAGGGGTGTGGTCAGTGGTAACTAGGGGTGTGGTTAGTGGTCACTGGGGTGTGGTTAGTGATCAGTAGGGGTGTGGTCAGTGGTCACTAGAGGTGTGGTTAGTGGTCACTAGGGGTGTGGTCAATGGACACTAGGAGTGTGTTTAGTGGTCATTGGTCAATAGTGGTGTGGTCAGTGGTCACTGGGGTGTGGTTAGTGATCACTAGGGGTGTGGTCAGTGGTCACTAGAGGTGTGGTTAGTGGTCACTAGGGGTGTGGTCAGTGGACACTAGGGGTGTGGTTAGTGGTCAGTAGGGTGTGATCAGTGGTCACTAGGGGTGTGGTCAGTGGTCACTAGAGGTGTGGTCAGTGGTCACTAGGGGTATAGTAGTGTAAAATATAGTACCCTTTCACAACCACATTGTCGCCATCAGAATCTGCCTGAAGAACCGCAAGGTTTCCTATAATTTAATATTCTGTTACCAGTCATAGCAGAGTGCCTAATAAAACCATAATAAGAGATTGACCAATAAATGACTGCATGATCTATCCACCCAACCACGATGTATTAATGAAAAACAGAAATGTGCATTGCAGTTGCCATGGAAATCAACAACAAAATGGGAAAAAAAATTTGAATGTTAACAAAAAACAGTTTAGTGGAACAAGTACCAACATCTTGGAGTAGTCTGCATCAGTTACAAAGTCAGCAGTTGTCATGAAAACCAGCAACAGCTGACAGTGTTACTAAAACAGTGAAGGCAAGTTTCCCTGCTGTTATAACACGCTACATTATTATTATTATTACTAACATTTATAAAGCGCTATATATCTAGGACCAGCCAATTCATAGGCACGTATAAAACATACGCGCAATCATAAAAATAATAAATAATGTAGTTAAAATATATAATCAAACAGTATTCCATTAAGATGAATAAACAAAATTATACATATAAATAATTATAGTAAATAAATAGATAATTATAATAAATAAATAAAACAGTTTTATTATTATTTAAGTAAGCACACTTAAATTGGTAGGCTTCGAGTAAGGTCAGCGTCAGTGAGTCTACATGTCTGACATATTCTGGCAGTGAATTCCAGTGTCAGTCCGGATACTGAGAAAGCCTGTCTTTCGTAACCCTCGAGTTTATAGCACGGAAGTACCAGCAGATCGAAGGTTGCAGTGTAAGCAGGTCAGTTATATCTCCTGGTGCGAGGCCATGCAATGCGGAAAAGACGAGGACCAATAGTTTGTACCGGACCTGCCAGCGAACATCTGTGTATGACTATATCAATGTAGAGAAGTTGCTGCGTGTTGAGTAGATGTGATGATTGTCTTTCCAGGGCTTCTACTGCGGTACGGAGGCAGAGTTTGATGACTGGACACGCTCTGTCTACAAACCTGTGGCCCATGGACAGCACACGCCCATCTTCGAGGTTGTACGAGAACGCCCCACACACTTCCCACCCTTCGAGCCCTACACACCACAGGCCAGTGGGGCAGGTAAGCACAGCACGGGAATATGTCTCTTTCTGGGTCATCGTAAGGGGGTCATTCACAATTGTCGATATTTATCAATTCCTACAAAGCGTACTAATTCCCTCCCCCCCAAAGTAGTACTTTAAAATGTTCATAACTTTCCTAACTGAAAAATATATTCAGTTATGTTGGTGCAGTGCACGTATACACAATGATTACCAATAGAATTGACAAACATTTATCTCGAATGTTAAAGATTTTGTGTTTCTCTAACAACTTCATGGTGCCATATTAATAATTGCTTTTAACGAAGTTGTGAATTTCCAAGATCTGTACTGTATTAGAGTACTGCGCCACGACCAGATTTTAAACAGTAGTAGTTACGTAACAGCTCACAGCACAGTGCTGCATGGTGCAATGGTCGTCATATTTTGCATGCGATCGACATTAACAAAATTAATATGCAGGCGTTGACCCCCCGCTTTGTACGAACAACTGCGAATGGACCCTAAAAGGTCTTTTGTTTGAGTAATCCTTAAAGGTCACGTTTAAATAAATAATGCTTAATGGTATTCATTTTCAAAATCTTATTAATTTTACATTGTTCTTGGCCGAGGCTTTTTATTTTGTAAAATTAGTTATATTTAATATGACAATACTTCATAATAGTAAATAAATATGACTAATAAATAAAATCGCAATTTCATTAATGTTCAATTTAGCGAGATGTTACCGTCCTGTTTGCTCATCCCACAATGCATCAGTTGAGCATCAAGTTATATCAGGGCAGTGCTATGCTAACAGTGTAGAAGATGTAATGCATAATTGATCTATAAAACTATTGATCAATAATACTGATTAAACTCTATCGATCAACAGTATTTATTAATCTGAGATTACTGATGGACATATCACATTGCTTAAATATGCAACGACTTTTGCGCGTCCCTGTTTACGATTACGCTTACTGATTCTGAGGATATAGGCGCCATAGAAGTCAATTATTATTATTAACATTATGGATTCATTGTTGTAAAGATGCAAATTTTTTCCACATAAAAACTGGTTTACTCTTGATCTTTTATCGACTGTTCACATGACCTTTAACTGTTGTAATTACTACATAAATTACATAAATGGTCAAATAAAGATTTTTTTGTTATTTTGATTGTTTTGATAACTATGAAAATATCTCCGATTTCAGAATTCACGGTAGTTGAAGATCGACAGTTTGACACAGATGAAGAATTTGAACTCATATAATGTACTTAATTGCCTTAACTGTATGTCTACTGTACGTGGTGTACACAGTTGTTAAGGATCATGTTCAGTGTATGCAATCTTTGTACATCCATTGTGTATGCATTTGTGCACGTTGTATAAGCGAACACACACAAGCTATACACAATGTGGAGATAAAATGTGTGCATGCTGTGACTGTGTACATCATTTTTGTACACTAGATGCAACGCTTCGTACAGCATTTTATTGAAACAAGATCATCTTAAATGTTGTATGCTGGAACCAGTGCTGCTGGCAGCTTACCAAAGGAGGATAATGGATTTGGGTTTCTAGGGAGTGTGTCAGTGTGATGATCGACCGTAAAGGGTGGTTGCAAAGGTTTTCAATGTAAAAAACGAATAGATTTACATATTGGTGGGTAATGGCTTGGTCGTCACCAGGTTTCATGAAAAGTTAGTGTAGCATGTATTAAAATACCGTATTTTACCTATTAATCGTACATGTCCTAATTAGCGTACACCCCCTTTTTAAAAGCAGCAGGATCCATAATTATTATAATTTGTCTAGTGTGGAGCAACTGAAGTGTCGCCATCTGGTGTTAAACAGTTGGCACCACTTTTCAGTTCTACACTACCACTGGCATTAAACAATTACCTTATTGTGTAGAGAAAAAATTTGGTATGTTAAAAAAAACCAGATTTCTTGACATTTTTCCATGGCCCAATTTTCAAATGTACTGTACGTTTATTAAGTAGAATACAGCACATGAGCTATTGCCCGAGGCCTCTTTTCCACGTATTCATTTCGGCATTTCATACAGGGAGTATCATGATTATGTTTCGGTATAACAATTACGGTAATTTGATTGACAATACATGCATTATCTGATTTCACACGGCACGTATATTTGGTCTGAACCAATACCGAACATTATATGTATTTGGACTTTGCAAATTTTTGAGGCAATCCCCATGTGAGTTAGTGAACAATGCCCCATTTTGAAATGTTTAACAAGAAAGTAAAAGTAGTTAATTTGGGGTGATCCAAAATATAACATTTGACATAAAAATATATATTAAATTTTTTTTATTTCAGAGGTGCACCCATTGCAACCTGCTTTACATGTACAACTTGATTGTTAATTGTACAATTTGTGCACACAATGCGTACACTCGTGTATATATTGGGCACACTTATTCGATCTGTGATATCTGGAGAATGCGTTGTGCAATCTACGGATTGCTTGATGGCACACCCATATGTCGATTGCGTGTAATTTATCATTCAGCATTCTTTTGCAGATTGTAATTCAGCGTCTATTTCAGTTGAAGCGTGTTTTAGCCATTAAAGTACGAATGCTCTGGGAGGAAGACTTCGCAATAACAGTTCCATTGGAGAAATGCTATCACTGAAATAATGCATGGAACAAATACAAAAGAAAGCCTAACTAAAAACGTGATAGTTAATCTGCTACCAATCTCGACTGACTAGTCCTGACAGTATAAAAAAATCCATTGATCATTCAATTTACTCAAAATCCATCAATTGCGCAGTGCCATCAACAGATGTGTGTGCATTCAAGCAATCCATAGTTCGTGCAATTTGTATATCCCGCAGATCCATAAATCAAGCACAACGTATGTACACCATGTCTGACCAGGACAGTCAAAATATACGTCCATCCAAGATGTCATTAATTTAATGTTAGCGAGTCATGACAATAATTGTTTATGACTAACATTGATATATCAATATACTAATGTTTAAAATGTGTATGCAATGTCATGTGTACAGTAACGTTTGTATGTATTGTGTTGTCTGTACAGTAAAAGCATCTTCCTTTAAATGTCTGTTTCACTTTTGTTTTGGTGAACTGCATAGAATATAGTAAACCAACAAATCACAAAATAAACAGCTTGCATTAGACCTTCCAAGCCTCCTGATATGGCGGGACATCTCTCGCCTTTTGGTAATTTTTTAAACACCCTCCCGATTTTAAAAATATCCAGTTTTTCATGTATTTAATTTTATGATTTTGTAATATATTTTTATGTTTTTGGCTTCATTAATGAGTTGTAGATGTAAATAAACTAAAAACCTGAAAATTGCTTCACTTGCAAATGTTCATGTTATAAGTCACTGGAACCTGTGGCCATACTGTTATAGTAAAAACAAAAAATTCGGGTAGAAGACAGTAGGTTGCACCATCAATGAAAAAAACATGTTTAAACTTGTTAAAAAATCTGGCCATGTGAGGAGAGATTTCTCACTATTTGCTTGCGCCAAACTAGATGGTTTGATGCACTGCCATTTCACACAAGTTGGAAATCAGTTGTGGTCCCAGTGACTTATAACATACAAGTTGGAATTCAGTTGTAATTTTTTATTTACTTTAGAACCATAAATATGACTATTATGACTAGATATGACTATTATATACATACATCTATGCACATAAATTTTAAGTATTTATATATACATAATAGTTATGACTGTGTATATAAATTGATGTATATACATAACAGTTGAACCTCAGTATTAACGTCACTATGGACTGAGCCAAAGTGCCACGAATAGTGAGGTGACCGTATTAGAGGGACTAATTTCGTGTATTTTACTGATATGGAAATCATTTTGGACTGTCCCAGGATGACCATAATGGCGAGGTGGCTGTACTACAGAGGTGACCATGTTGGTGAGGTGGCTGTACTACCGAGGTGACCATAATAGTGAGGTGACCATAATGGTGAGGTGGCGGTATCACCAAGTGATGTCTGACTGTACATGCATCACATATACACATCCACAAGCATGAATATATATCTTTATAAATTTACATTGGCATACTATTTAGATGCAGAATCCCATTATTAAAGAATTTAAAAAAAAAATTATTGGCTAACTAAATGACTGTTTTATGGTCATTGAAACACCGAATTGATTCCTAATATTTATGTCTGGGTTGTTTAAAAACAATATCCGTTCAAACCTAGGTTAAGTATACTCATGCACGACTTTGGGCTGGTCAGATTTATCAATCAATACAAAACAAGAAATACATTTTTTTCAAACACTGTATGAGCCATTCATTTATTTGGTGATTAAACTGTATCATTTCATTAAAGAAGCATATCACTCGGCGATATGCAGTCAAGTCCACCTTTGCCCACTTATGTCCTACGGCCTGCACCTAGTTTGTTAACATCCAATGTCAGACCTTTACTTATAATACCTCGCTTAAAAATTCCCATTTTAAAGACCTTAGAAATGCAAGATCCAGTTTTTCAGACCTTTCAAGACTGGGCAGTCATAATAGCCAATCTTACTACGTGAGTGCTACTGTCCATGATGACAAAATGTTTACAATTCTCCTTCTAACTCAGTGCTACTGTCAATGATGACAAAATGTTTACAATTCTCCTACTACGTGAGTGCTACTGTCAATGATGACAAAATTTTTACAATTCTCCTACTACGTGAGTGCTACTGTCAATGATGACAAAATGTTTACAATTCTCCTACTACGTCAGTGCTACTGTCAATGACAAAATGTTTACAATTCTCCTACTACGTAAGTGCTACTGTCAATGATGACAAAATGTTTACAATTATCCTACTACGTGAGTGCTACTGTCAATGATGACAAACTGTTTACAATTCAGTGGCATATTGGGGGGGTATTGGTGGTCGTGGTACCCTTTGGCTTTGGGATAAGAATTTTTGCTATACTGAATTTAGATAATGCCTCGACTAAAGACCCTTCACACATTTTTAGCCCTCTTCTGAGATTTGGCCCCCTTCCGAGATCCTAAATAGGCCACTGTTACAATTATGTTATTGTTATGTACAATAAATCAGGTCAATCGATCATGTGTGTAAACTCTGCTTAAACGAACAAAGTCTAATCAATGTCATCGTAAAATAATGTTATAGTATTAAACTACTGTATATCTTAACATCTTGACCACCAAAATTTATAAAACTACTTTGGCTGTTATTTGAATGTTTCGGGGGAAATATGTATAGTTATGTAATGTTGTAACGACATCGTTACTTCTATTATGTTTATCTATTGTTCTTGGTAAAATAAAGATTAATTAATTCATACTTAATCCTTTGAAAGACCCCGATAAACGTTGTCCACAAGTGTTGACCATTGTTGACATTTGTTCAAGAATTGTGCTAAAACAATTGTGGTTAATTAAACACATCTGAGCGGTCAAAAAGTCAAGAGGTTAGAACAGATATAGTTTACGCTATGTAACATGATTTTATGATAAGAACTATTACACTTTGCACTTTTAAAATGAAACATTTCTTGAACATATTTAAATGCTCACACGCAGCTGTTACTTAAAGTACATTGTTGGCCTTTCTCAACCTGCTGGGAATTTCACACCTATTTACGTTATAATCCTGCCAAAAAAATCTCAAGTCTGTGCAAATGTGAATATATCAAACTGTGACATATGCATTTTGTGCGGCAGCTGTAATGTATCATTCAGATGTTCCTTTAATAACAACTATAAACTTTACTCACTACTACAACCACTGGCTGCCTTTAGAAACTGAATTGTGGGAAAACTTAGTTCATCTTCTGCTCGCCAGATGGTATGGCGAGCAGCAGCTGATCATGGATCATGATATCTTCTCAGCCACATATTGAACAGCCTGCTCGCCAAACCATCTGGCGAGTAGAAAAAGAACAAAGTTGTCCCAGAATTCAGGTCGTGAAGGCAGCTGGCAGTTGCAGAAACGTTGTAGTCGTGAGTAAACTTTAACGTTGCAGTAGTGAGTAAACTTTAACGTTGCAGTAGTGAGTAAACTTTATAGTTGTGATTAAAAGCAAATCTAACTTATATTATTCTACCAAGTGTATGAAAAATTTTGTGATGCTCTAATATGCAGTGTAGATGGCGCCAAACTACACCTGGGTCAAAACCCGGAATTTAGTTTTCTTGAATCGTAACCGTTTCCTTTTCCAGTCAATAACTGTAACTGCCATGACTGTAACCAGGTAGCGCCACAAGACCAGTTCTCCGCCCTCTATATAGCAAATAATACCCCAGAATGACCACCATGGTTGGATGGCGCTACTTAGTTGACAAAAACAGAACTCTGCACATCCAGCCCCTTGACGGTTGCTTGAAGCACTGCTCGCATATGTTCCTGGCGTTCGATAGTTGCACGTATAAACAGTGGTAGAGCGAGCTTGTTGATCTTTGTGCAATGTGGAAACTTGAGTAGATTGGCAATGCGATCCAGTATAGACCTGCGACAAAATAACAATGGTTTCTTATCGAATGAAATTTGAAATGTCCACTCTTACATATCGTTCTCTATCTACACAACAACCACCCTACTTGGCAGCTCAGATCGTCTATCTCACAACTTTTTGTTCCTAAAACTAAGCTTAACTTGGGCAAGCACGATTTCTCTGTAGCTGCAGCCAAAATCTGGAACAAACTCCACATCGCTTTTAAATCATCTGAACCTTTAGCTACATTCTATAAAAAATTAAGACTATTTCTTTAAAATGGCATTACCACTGTAAATCTTGGCAGCCCCTCGTTACGGTTATGCCTTTAGCATGTCCTTGTTCATGATGAAATGCTTAACGATTCTGGTTTATTTCGCCTCTCTGCTCTGGTACCTGAGGATTGAGGTACTACAGAATTATTAGAATTATTTATAGGGGACGTACAGCTACTTTAATTTGTTAACTGATATGTCACTAGTATGGGATTTTCTATAATTAAATGTCCAAATTCTCTTAATTTAAAAAACATGACAGTAACACGTTTTGTATGAATATTTTTTGTAACCAACCCAGATGTTGCAAATACTATTACATACATTATTACAATGTCCAGTAAAACAGTAACGTGGTTAACCAAGGAAAACTGTTGTATAAGTACTTCAAAAAAGGCATAAAATAAGAAACATTATTGCCAAATTGTCAGAGTTGTGTGAAAAGTGCAACCATGACACCTCACCGATACTCACTCTATCTTAGTTTTCATCTTGTTCCTCACGAGGACACTTCACCGATACTCACTCTATCTTAGTTTTCATCTCGTTCCTCATGAGGACACTTCACCGATACTCACTCTATCTTAGTTTTCATCTCGTTCCTCACGAGGACACTTCACTGGTACTCACTCTATCTTAGTTTTCATCTCGTTCCTCATGAGGGCCACTTCGTCGAGCGGCTCCTTGTGTACTACATAGTGCTTGGGCACCTGAAAGTGTGTGCACGTATAACACATTCAACTCAGGCATTCTAGGGGGGCAGCACCCTTGCCACCAGGGGCTTCTCACTGCATCAGTACCTCAGGCAGATCAACCTGTTGAAACGATGATTTTTCAGTTGCTGTGTTAACCAATGGGATTGCTTGCTGAAATTTATGGGGCTTGTATAGAGGAACTTAACTTTAATTAAATTTAATTCATGATAGGCATTCCTGGACACGTTCTTTGAAATTCGGGAGCATTCTTGTTCTCAGAAATATTAATTAAGACAGGAAGTGTGACACAAAGTACTTGTTTCAACCGGTCAATCCGCCAGGGGTACTGTAGTACTACCATCACCCCTGGCTAGCAAGGATGGGGGGGGGCAGTAGATATAACAAGATGGCAACAAGCTCCAAATGGCAAGTGAACAAGAAAAGTATAGGCTTATCAAGAGGCGAAACATTTCTATTACTAATGTGGCTGGTCATATTTCTGAGGTTTCACTGTAATAAAATATGTCAAAATGCTAAATTATTACACATGATTACAAAATCTAAGAAAATCGTCATTGTCATTACAACTTAGTGTGCGATTGATTACAATCGATTGTATTTACAAATGTAATCAAACTGAAACAATTATACAGGATGTATATACCCTGCACAAAAAAGTACTTTCAAAGAAAAAAGTGTTTGGGTAATATTAGGCGTTGGAAATAATTTTACAACACAAAACAAAAGACAATATTGCTTACTTGCAAAATTTCATCACAAACAATAAAAAATGGATATGCCCTTCTATAGCATCAATCACCATCTGGCATCTTCTAGGAATACTGTCAATCAAGCGGGCAATGCTGCACAAGAAATTACTTCCAAAATGTTTCGTGTGCTAGATCCAGACAGCACGAACAACAAATTGCTACAGGACTGTTACATGCAAGTGGAATGGGCCGCAGTTGACCCCAGACATATCACCCACTTGACTGATCATGTGGGAAGACTGCCAGGCAGTGATTGACAACAGAGGAGAGGAGAGATTTGTTTGAGCAAACACTGTAAACAACGTTGTCTTTTGTTTTGAAATTATTTCCAACATCAAATATTACATGAACAGTTTTCTACAAAAACTGTGGAAGTTACTTTTTGTACATGGTAAAAATTTTTATAAGCAGAGGATGCTGACCTTAAGTTTCGTGCCGACCTGGAATCGACATGCCCTTGACCAGCAGTTGAAGGTCAGGGTGATGTTGTCTTGGGCCATCAGTCGAACAGCTGCATGTTTTGTTATGGCAAAGGTGATTGGTTGGATGGGTGGGGCGTGGACGTGTTCCTTCTGCCCCAGCCAATTCCACTTCCTCTTCTGTCCACCCCTCCAGTCCAGCTCCAAACCGCCCTTCTGGTCAAGGCACAGTCTGGACGGGAAAATATGTTTGTTTTGAGACCTCGTCTGGTCAAAAAAGTTTGGACTGACAAAAATATTAGATGTTTTTGCCAAGAAACAGCGAATGAGCAAAAATATGTTCAATGTTTTTTTGAAATCACCCCTCTTGTCAAGAAACAGACTGGACAGGCAAAATATATTACTTGTTTTTTAGACCACCCCTCTGGTCAAGAAACAGTCTAAACAGGAAATCATATTTTAGTTCATTTTAAGACCACCCCTCTGACGAAGAAACGGTGTGAATAGGCAAACAGGTTTGTTGTTTTTGAGACTACTCATCTGGTCAATGGGCAAGACAATCTGGACAAGGCAAAAGATGTTAGTTGTTTTCTATATGCAGAAGTGAGTCCAGATTAAAATTCCGAAAATCACGATTCATAACGATAAACAGTTGTAAAGAAACAATTACAAGGCTTGCTTCTGATGTAGTTTCAAATTTCAATATGATAAAACCATATCGTCTATGTATTGCGATTCTTATAAAATATGTCGAGTACTGTATAATGAGAAATTCATCGATGAATCATTACATCGTAGTATTATAGCAAATTGAAGCTTGATATCTTCAAGATAAAGAATGCACATTATTAGCAATAAAAAATCATCAAGAATCACTAGCCATAATTGCAAATGCAATAAATATGCAACATCTCTAAATTAACTTCATAACTAATAGGAATTTGGCAATGGAATTTTGCATGCAACCATTGTTTAGATACATGTGCACACGGGTGAAATTTCATAACAGTTGGAGATGGTCACCCACGGACCTCTGATCCTAAAGGTATAGACATAAGCTATTTTGAGATCACCCCTCTGGTCAAAGCAGTCTGTATGGGCAAAATGTTGTTTTTAATATACAAACTATTTTAGTTTGAGATCACCCCTCTGATCAAGGCAGCCTGGATAGGCACAAATATGTTAGTTGTTTTTAATATACAAACTATTTTAGTTTGAGATCACCCCACTGATCAAGGCATCCTGGATGTGCAAAAATTTTAGTCGGTTTTTAATGGACATAAAATATTCAAGTTTGAGACCACTCCCGTGGTCAAGACACAATCTCCCGTGGTCAAGACACAATCTCCCGTGGTCAAGACACAATCTGCTCGGACAAAACTATATTATATGTTTTGAAGACATAAACTATTCTAGTTTAAGGCCACCGCTTCGGATCAAAACCAGAAATGTTTACCTGAGCTTTGTGTTCTGGTAGTTCGTAGAGGCATGACCTTTGCCCTCAAACACTGCCATGATGTTGCCTCGTTTGTCTTGCACTATGTAGGTGTAGAATCCGAGGGAGACCGAAGAGATTGTGATCGCCAGCTTCCCTGAAGGGTAACTAACAGCACAGTGAAGGTATACTGTGCCAAAGTGAGACAACAGCTTGAACAGGTGGAAAGTTGTTGTTGTTTGACAGACATAAACTAGCCTATCAATTCTTTTCATGATGTTAACAAGTGTCTTAATTTCTTTTATTAAACCGATGACACATATTACTTAAACTATTCACATACTACATATCTGAACATCAATGCACCTGATTCATAATTGGCTAAATCAATTCAGGAGGAACTTTTAGGAATAACAAACCACAGCATTTTGTAGGTGATGTGTTTGTCTCTGTGCCATGTAGTTACAAACATTCTCTTACATGCAACAACAACAGCAGCAGCAACAACAGCAGCAGCAACAACAACAGCAGCAGCAACAACAGCAGCAGCAACAACAACAGCAACCACAGCAGCAACAACAGCAACCACAGCAGCATCAACAGCAGCAGCAACAACAACAGCAGCAGCAGCAACAACAGCAGCCACAGCAGCATGAACAACAACAACGGCAGCAGCAGTACCAGCAACAATAACAGCAGAAAGAACAACAGCCACAGCAACAACAGCAACCACCACCACAACAACAACAGTAGCAGCAGCAACAACAACAGCAGCAGCAACAACACATATATATACGAAACTATAAAGTGAGCCGAGGAAAGGGCAGAGTTGGAAAGACTGGAGGATACAAGACGTTGCCCGTGCCATCAGGGAAGAGGATGACAAAGAGTTTGCCATGAGGATAGTACTTTGTCACCAATGTGTTCGTCTGTCTCAAGGAGTCTATGTCCAGCATCTGTAATGACAGAACAACGGTTAATTTTAATATATTGCATGGGTGTGTGTGTGTGTGTGTGTGTGTGTGTGTGTGAGTGAAAAAGTTTTAAATATCATGGCTAAATAGTTGACTATTTGAAAACATGGCTTTCACAAGGCTCTAAGTATCATGACCACCTGAAAACGTGGAAAAGGCTCTAAGTATGATGTCTACATAGTTGACCATTTGAAATTGTGGAAATGCTCAGTACAATTATGACGATCTGTAAATTTTTTAAATGCTAAAACAAATCGTCTAAAAAGTTTACCATCTGAAAACAGGTAAAGGCTAAAATTTCCTTATTCCATGCATATTTCTGAATGAAGAAATTGAAAACTTATTTACTTCCATACCTGTCCATCACAAGCTTCTGACACTGCCCATGGTGGCAGCACTGGCTCAGGTTCGAGATCGGGCTCGTCGTTTTTCTCACCTTTCGGTTGCAGACGTCCATCAATAACCTGGTTTTGTTGGCAACCAAATTTTTTACGCATTAGTGGCTTTCATATCAAGTGCGAAAGACTCACCAAATTTAGTCGAAGTATCAAGCTTTTTATTTATTGTACGTGCAAACATTTTAGCTCACCCCACCTTGGGAGATGACGTTACAAACTGCAGGATGGTAACTGATACGTTTTTAGCAGTATATACTTGAAAACTTGACAGCTATGTTTAGAGAAGGAAAACTTCAAACCATGCTGAATGAACTGCAACCACAGCAATTATAGCAATAGAATAACCAAGATGGTGAAGCCATCGTGATTCAAGTGGGTTTCCTCGAATCACAATGGTTCTACCATCATGATTTTTCTCTTATATAGTTTCTCTTATATACTGCTGTATCCAGTCCTTTGGACTGTTAAATGTGCTTTACACTTCATCTCCGACAGACCTGCTCATTTGAAAACTAACCAGACTGCTCTGGGAAGCATATCACTAATATTCAATCGTTTAACCATTTTAAAGCATACTACAGAAGACATTTGTTGTAAAGTTATGCAAAGTAGATGATGATCACAGCGGCATAATGTTATACAAAGTCATACATGATTTATGTTCTTATATTTGTAGCCATTTATTAAATTTGATGAAGGTACATTTAACTGCTTTGAGTATTGTAGTAACACAACCGTATAAGTATTTTGATGAAGCAATATTTAACTGCTTTGACTATAGTAGTAACACAACTGTATAAGTATTTTGATGAAGCTATATTTAACTGCTTTTAGTATTGTAGTAACACAAGTATATAAGTATTTTCATATTTAACTGCTTTGAGTATTGTAGTAACACAACTGTATAAGTATTTTATTTCAGTGTTACTCCTTTAAATGTTTTCACTTATATGCTGAGTCTATTTAAAAGGTATTATAAACTGATCTGTTTTTAATAAATGTTCTTGAATGAATGGATGTATGGATGGATGAATGAATAAATAAATAAATAAATGAATGAACGAGTGAATTAGTGAACAAACAAACGAACAAACGAGTGAACGAACGAACAAACGCAAACAAACAAACGAACGAGCGAATGAACAAACGCACAAAGCTGTACCTACCTCGAAGTGGTCGGGGTCAGAGCTGGGCCAGGGTGGAGCATTGAGATCATTGAGGAAGCGTTTGTATATGTGGCGCGGTGGGTGCTGTGGAACACAGAGGGTTAATGTGACTTAGGCAGGGTTAAAAAAGACTGCTGCTGGCTCTGATCACAACAATCTTTCTCTATGCTCGTGAAATGCTACCTTAACATTTTGCGCATCCAATACACGGACCATATTACCAATGACGAAGTCCGCATTATAGTCAACCAAAGCATTGAGCGACATGAAGATCTTCTGTCTACAGTAAGAAGACGCAAGTTGAGATAGTATGGTCATGCCAGGAGGCTCCCTGGCCTGTAAAGTCCTCCTCCAAGGCATGGTATGGTCATGCCACGAGGTCCCCTGGCCTATAGTCATCCTCCAAAGCATGATATGGTCATGCCACGCGGTCCCGTGCCCTATAAATTCATCCTCCAAGGCATGGTATGGTCTTGTCACGAGGTCCCCTGCCCCCAAGGCATGGTATGGTCATGTCACGAGGTCCCGTGCCCTGTAATGTCATCCTCCAAGGCATGGTATGGTCATGTCACGAGGTCCCGTGCCCTGTAATGTCATCCTCCAAGGCATGATATGGTCATGTCACGAGGTCCCCTGCTATGTAAAGTCATCCTCCAAGGCATGGTATGGTCATGTCACGAGGTCCCCTGCCCTGCAAAGTCATCCTCCAAGGCATGATATGGTCATGTCACGAGGTCCCGTGCCCTGTAAAGTCATCCCCCAAAACATGGTATGGTGATGTCACAAATTCCCCTGCCCTGTAAAGTCGTCCCTCAAGGCATGGTATGGTCAGGTCACGAGGTCCCCTGGACTGTCAAGAATGGACAGGATTGGACAGGACTGCAACAGAACTTTAATCATAAAAAATATTACAGTTAACCAATTAAAATTTAAATACCTGTGCAATGTGTCTGCTGTGAGCAGTGGAAGATTGGGATGTAGAATCAGAATCATGATGGTCGCTATGGCGACCATGGTGACGTTTGTCACCTAAATGTCGCCCTGAACCATGGTGACCTCTATCGGTGGCGTTGTGTCGGTCTGACGAATGTCTCCTGTCTGACAAATGTCCTCTTTCTGTTGACTGACGTCTGTCTGTGGAGTGACGTCTGTCTGTGGAGTGACGTCTGTCTGTGGAGTGACGTCTGTCTGTGGAGTGACGTATGTCTGTGGCGTGATGTCTGTCTGTGGCGTGACGTCTGTCTGTGGAATGACGTCTGTCAGTGGAGTGAAATCTGTCAACAGAGTGACGTCTGTTGTCATGGTGATCACCTTGGTGATCGTCATGGTGATCTCCTTGATGCCTGGAGTGTCTCCGTTCTCTGTGGCGCACATGATCAGGGTGAGGCACATAACTACAAATATATAAAAATCAAATAAATTAAAGGCTTTATTGCTGTCATGTGTTAATTACCACAACAATTTTTCATCTCTTAATTTCTTTTTTAAATGCATACTTTTTAATTACAATTTGGCGATAAAATAAAATATGCCAGTTTTACGACTTACCATATTCGACCTATTAATCATACGTGCCCTAATAAGCGGGCACCCCCATTTTTTTAAACGTCAACGACCTCCAATCTTATCTTGATTAAGGCTCAGTAACAATAGAAAATTTAAAGTTTCACCAATATCAGCCAACTTCACAGTGCTCTGGTATTTTTTTATCACATTTTAAAATGCATGATTTTAAATTACACAATTTGGCGATAAAAAATATGCCACTATTCATAGTCCAAAAAACGTATAATGTTTAGTATTGGTTTAAAATCGGAAGTCGTTGACATTGTTTAAAAACTGGGAGACTATCGGAAATATATCAAATATCCTGTTCTCCAGGACAGGAGAACAAATCTCCCAGATTTCTGATGAAACAAAATTTTGTCTCCTAACAAAATATCGTCAATCCCTCCCTTTACTTTTGCCTGTTGTTGAAGTTATTTATACGCTTTAGATGAACGGTCCCCCATTATCACCCACATGTGCACATTGAGTTCAAACTTTGTCCATCAATACATCTCCAATAAGTTTTATTTTATTCATATACATATTGATGATTGTCACAATCGGAGCACATTATGAATGAAGACATATAAAAAAAAAATGTCAGAAAAAAAATGCCCCCGTCACCCAGGATCACAGACTTTGAAGAAAATTAAAATGCTTCAGTTCTAGCCCTGCCAGTAAATATTATGTTAATTGCTGACGTGTACTCAAATATGTAGGCTACTGCCTGCTATGTATGGGATTTTTGTCGCACCGTAATATATTTCAGGAGTTGAAACAAATGTTGTATACCATCAGAGTATTGTAACCATGTTATATATTTTACTAGTCCACAAAGAATTTATCTACTGCCAAAATGTTTATTAACATGCAATTTAATAGTACATATGCAGCGTAGTTGGAACTGAAGCTGATGTGGTGGTAAATATTATAAGGGGCAAAGATGTAATAATGATTAACTCGCAATTCTCTGATATCCTGAGACCCTCCAATTTACGTACAATTCTCTGATATCCCGAGACCCTCCAATTTACGTACCATTCTCCGATATTCCAAGACCCTCCAATTTACGTACAATTCTCTGATATTCTGTGACCCTCCAATTTACATACAATTCTCCGATATCCCGAGCCACTCCAGTTTACGTATAAATCTCCTGCATTTGCAATTCTGAAACTTAACATGTGTGATACACCAGCATCATCTGGTTGAAAGACTTTGGGATAATTTTCTTTCAACTGCTGCAATAATGTCAATGGTCACAGCTCCTACTGACACGTGCTTGCTGGCCACTGGGATTTACTCCTCACCTGCCCTCCACCGAAGGAGGAACCAGGCCTTAGGATTGTTGCATACGCACAGGCTGTAATCCTTCTGAAAATAGGTGGGACATGGGTTAGTGACAGCGGCAGAGCGTGTCCACTCTCAGGTGGGTCATGGGTTAGTGACAGCGGCAGAGCGTGTCCACTCTCAGGTGGGTCATGGGTTAGTGACAGCAGCAGAGCGTGTCCACTCTCAGGTGGGTCATGGGTTAGTGACAGCGGCAGAGCGTGTCCACTCTCATGTGGGTCATGCGCACTGCACCTCTGGGGCTCCATGCTGCTCCGAGATCCCTTGTCTGGTTAGCCTCTGGTTGCCTCACGGTGACCAGTATCCGCTGGTTACCTCGAGGAGGTTATGCAAGAGTCTTGTTTTACGAGAGGCTATTGTACTGGCAGACAAGGTTTATCCACGCGTTGCTTGTCGTTTCACAGAAGCTAGCCAGAGGTGTGAGCGTAAAGCAGAGGTGACAAACACACTACCCACTACCACACTTGACGCGTCAGTATATATGATACGGTATGTCGTAAAACAGAGTTATATGTAACTTAATGCTCTTAATTTAATAAATTGATGCTTATTTATTTGATAAATTAAAACTGCTTCCTCAACTGATTTAGCCTATCGCAAATCCAGTTCACTCGTGTCCAGATATGTAGTGTGTGAATAGTTTATGTAACACCCGCAGTCGATTTAATAAAAAAATGCCTATTTTTGTTCAAATCATCAAAAGAATTGACTTTAGTCTTTAGATCTGGTAAGGATCGAACAAGTGGATATCCAAAATGGTAAACACTGTGTGGGTCAATGCTGATCATGGGCATGACCTCCATCCTCTCGCCGATCACATGACAAAGTTATGAAATTTCACCAAGGAAAAAATCGTGATTTTTCAGCATTTCAATTTTCACTTCAGTTAAATGTTTGAACAAGCATTAACTAATTTAATAGTTTGTCTGATGATTTAAAAAAACTACACACAAGAGTTGCACAAACGAGCTAGCACGTTGCAGTGAATACTAGGTATGTTTGCTTTTTTCGCAAACAATTTATGTGAAATGAGACTAGTAAAAAAATCTAATTGATTAAGCAAATTTAAAGGTAGAAAGACTGTTGTTACATGTTACTGCGATGATCTATCATCTCTTAATATTGTTTTAAGTTCCAAGATTTAAAATTGCACATATATGCTACTTTAACGGCATACCATATTCGACCTATTAAACAAACAAGTCCTGATAATTGTACACTCTAATTTTTAACGTACTTAGTATTCTTTGGTTGACTCAATTCTCTCGATCGTCTCATCTGGCGGTTTCGATGCGATTCCCGACGTCGAGGGGAATCTTTCGGGGACGTGTAAGTAGCTAGATGGTGGCCCTCCATCATCCGACGCAGTTCCAACAGATGCGGATCATCTCCACTCTGTTTCCGGTTTCTATGGCGTTCTCTGGCACGCCCCTCCGCCATCCGATGGTACTCCGCATGATACGGGTCGTCCACACAGCTGCCAAGGATGCCACTGCGCCTGCGGGTTTGGCGGCGTTCTTTCACATGGTCATGCTCGCCGTACAACCCTGTTGGTGGAACTGGGAAGCTT
This sequence comes from Lamellibrachia luymesi, assembly GCA_009193005.1. NCBI lineage: Eukaryota > Metazoa > Annelida > Polychaeta > Sabellida > Siboglinidae > Lamellibrachia > Lamellibrachia luymesi. The sequence goes on along the minus strand of SDWI01001665.1, from coordinate 66,896 downwards.
CCATCGGGAGGACGGATCTTAGCCGATGTTGACGAAAGTGCAATCGAGAGAGAGAAGCTCATCGTGGCGACTGTTTTCGCTGAAAGAGGTCAAATCGGGGCTTGGGGTCAACTCCAAAGGTCAATTATGATTAAAAAACTAACATTACTGTAACTGTAGTTGATTCAATAAAAATTTTACTGATTAAATTACATAATTTTTTTTTTATTAAATCACATTTAAGATTTATAACTTGTTGATTATGTTTAAATTTATGACTAAATTACATAATTCTACGATTAAATTACATTGCAATTTATGATTAGATTATCTTTAAAGTGAAACAAGGTCATGATTTTAGATAACCCTATGTCACGAGTGTGGTATTCTAGCAATATTCACTCCTGCTTATTAGACATGCTTGTTAACATGTCAGCTTTCGGTCATTTGGAGAAATCACTGGAACCTTCCACTTTTAGAACACATTCTGAGTAAACCACTGGCGTGATATTCTTGATTTTAGTTGTACGTGGTTAGTTTTTATTATGTCTTTTAGGTGCATAGCCCCAAAACCATTACTTTTGTTTCGCTTTAAAGTGATGACTAAATAAGTTGCATTCAAATTAATGATTTGACTATGTTTAAATTTGTGATTAAACTACAATAAAATGTTATGCTTAAACTGTATTTAATTTATGTTCATTAAATGACTTTTAATATGAAAGAATTTTATGTAGAGTCAAACACTGAGGTTTTGAAATCACCCCTAAGCTGACAGATGACATACTTTGGGAGCGGTGAAAGTTGTTTCCCATTCTCTGGCTGTCTGACACCGGTCCCCTCTCAATGGCCTTCTGTTGTCTCTGTAACTCCCTCTGTTTCATCCTACAGGGAGACACGGACGATGATGTGCACAGAGTTGATGCACAGGGGATATGTGCACAGAGTTGATGCACAGGGGATATGTGCACGGAGATGATGCACAGGGGATATGTGCACGGAGATGATGCAAAGGGGATTGATGTGCATGGAAATTATACGCGGGAAGATTATTTGCAGAGAAACAATTATATCGTTTTATATATACAGGGGTGATGTGCTGGGGGAGATTATACACAAGGGGATGATTGTACACAAGGGGATGATTGTACACATGGGGATGATGTGCATGGGGATGATTATACACAGGGGAATGGTATAGAGGGGGATGATTTTACACAGGGAGATGATGTGCAGGGGGTGATCATACACAGGGAGTTGATGTGCACAACGATGGTTATACAGAAGGGGATGGTGTACAGGGGGATGATTTTACACAGTTGAATGATGTACAAGGGGATGATTATACACAGGGGGGACGATATGTAGGGGTTGATTGTACATGAGGGTATTGTGCATGGGGATGATTATACACTGGGGGATGGTATACCGGGGGATGATGTGCGGGGCTGATTATATACAGCAGGGTGATGTGCACATGGATTATTATGTACAAGGGGATTGTGTGCAGGGGGTTGATTATGCACTAATGGGTGGTGTACAGGGGGATGATTTTACACATGGGGATTATGTGCAGGGGATGATTATACACTGGGAGATGATGTGCATGGGGATGACTATACACAGGGGTGGTGGTGTGGAGGGGGATGATTATACACAGGGGTGATGTGCACAGGAATGATTATACTGCCATATGAAGGGTGGTGTACAGGTGGATGATTATACATAGAGGTGATATGCAGGGGATGATTATTCACGGGGGATGATGTACAGGATAATGATTATACACAAGGGGGTGATTTGCAGTGGGATGATTATACACAGGGTGATGATGTACAGGAAAATGATTATACACAAGGGGGTGATGTGCAGTGGGATGATTATACACAAGGTGATGATGTGCAGAAACATGATGTAAGGGAGATGGTATGTGGAGGATGATGTACAGATGATACAATGATGATACAAAATATATGAAAATGTATATGTTATTTCAGGTAGCGCCATCCACTAACTTGAGCTAACGCAAATTAGCAACGTCTGACTTTCAACATTATAAAAAATTTTACCGACATCATTATGGTATTGCGTGACTGACACCATATCTATAACTCACCTTTCGGCTGCTCGAATCTTCGCCTGCATTGCCTCTTTGTTGCCGCTAAACTTCTGCTGCTGCGAGCGAATATCGATCAACTTGGGTGAATGATTCCGATCTCGATTCTTGTCAATTCCTTCCAGCACCGTGCGGACTGCGTCCTCCGAAATATCCTCTGAACTCCTGATGAGCTCCTCGACAAACTCCTGGTAGTCACGGCAACAGAACAGCTTCCGAGGATCTTTCGCCACGCAGCGTTCGATGTCGGTCGGGAACGGCAAGATGTGTTGTTTACAGAAGTCGCAGTTGCCATGGAATACCCCACCCTGGATCCAGTTGAAGCGGTCGTTGTAGCCGATGAACGCGTTGTCCGTGTGAACAGACTCGACTCGTATCTCGGTGCTCTCCTTCTTGTACTGCAACCACAAACTTATTTATTAATTTTCAACATTATATTTGTAATTAACTAATTTATTATTTGATTTACTTATTTATATGCAATATTAATTTATTGTTTTTTTTTCTTCTACATTTTATTTGTAATTAACTAATTTATTATTTAAATTTTCTTATATATATATATATATATATAAGCAAGTTTATAATAATGCCCTTTATAATTTTATTTATTTATTTATATGCAATTCAATGCTCTCAAATTAACACTTATTTTAAATTTGATGTATTTATTTATATACAATTTAATGCTCTTAATTTAATGCTTATTTATAATTTTATTTATTTATGAAACATTCTATCATCGAAAGAATTGATGTTAATCGCTACATCATGTATCTTGCAAGTATGAAGACTTACGTTACAATATATAGAGCTGGACCACTTTTGCCATGTTTTTGCAGAATTTTGACCGGATCCGGTCTAAAATATTTACCCTAGCTGACGGAGGACTCACCCTAAGGATGCGAGGGGGGCCCACTTCCTCCATCATCACGGCCATCTTCTTCCGTGGTGTCTTCCTGTCCTCACCATCCTGGGAAACAAGAACGGCTTCAGGGTCAGCGCTTGGGAGAAAAGACCAGTTTATTTACTTACTTAGACCCGTCTGCTCGCTGGGAGCACAGCCCTTGAGGTTCTCCATCGTGTCTTACGAGGCGCACAAATAAATTTGATTTATTTATATGTAAATGTGTAACCACTTAAAAAAATGTATAGCTTTGTAAATAGGGAAGTTTGATGAAAAGAGCAATAGAATTGTAGTCTTATCAACACCATACAAACTAATACACTATTCCTGGGCGTTGCCATTAAAATGAACAAAACCTAACAACAAATTATTATGCATAATTTCTGTTCTTTGTGCTGGGTTAGCCAAATAGCCTGGTATCAAGTCTATACATTAACAAAGACATATTATACACAACTTTCATGCATCATGCAAACTGACTTGCTTTTAAACAAGTTGGTAATCTAAAAAGGCACATTTGTTTGGAATTGTGTTTACTGTCTTGTATCGACACGATTGTGTATACTGTCCTGTGCTGACACAAGTGTGTATGCTGTCCTGTACTGTCACAAGTGTGTATTGTCCTGCGCTGACACAAATGTGTCTAATGCCCTGTGCTGACACAAATGTGCCTACTGTCTTGTGCTGACCCAAGTGTGTACACTGTCCTGTGCTGACACAATTGTGTCTACTGCCCTGTGCTGACACAAGTGTGTACACACAAGTGTGTACATCCTAGCAGTTTTGACACAAGTGTGTCTACTGTCTTGTATTGACACAAGTGTCTTGACATTCAATTGCACATAAATGTACTTCTGGTGCAGTGCCTCATTGGCGCAGTGACTCAATGGTGAAGTGGCTCACTGTCACAGTGGCTCACTGGCGCACTGGCTCACTAGTGCAGTGGTTCACTAGTGCAGTGGTTCACTGGCGCAGCAGCTCACTGGCATAGCGACTCACTGGCAGTGGCTCAGTGATTTGCTGTTCGTCTTGTGACCTGGAGGTACTAGATTCGAATGCCCTGCTAGCGGGTCACCCTGTTGTTATTTTTTTAATAAAAATTGAGTACAACTCGCCAACTCATCTAGCATGTGGCATGTGACAACAGGAAGTTGTAAACATGTCTTCGGAAGGAGACACTAAAAGCCGTAGGACCCTTCTACCTGGTGTCTATGCTTGGAATTTGTAACATGTCATTGACTCAGAGGGGATGTCTCTCTATAAACACACTACCATAATATACACTCACTGGACATGATATCGTTCAGTATACATACAACCACACAAGTTGTTATTGTGATACTATAACCTTCTAGAGAGAGACTTGCATTCTTGCTTCCTCTCCTCAAACTTTATGTTGTTTTGAAAGATGTCAATCACGAGCTAGGGTCTGTGCAGCAGACATTGATAGATGTTAGACTCGCATCAAGTGCGACAGAGGGTGTGGGGCACACTTCGATGATACAGCTCATGACTTTAACACGTAGACAGCTTCTGTCTGCCATATGAAGGTTTACACTGTCTCCTAGGTTCTAACTGATATTACGACATACCCAGTCTTGCCAGCTGGGTTTTGAAGTGTGCTTAATGTCATGGAAATCATATATAAGACACACACACGCACGCATGTAAAGTCGCATGCATACATGTACATGATGGAGCGGTGGTCTAATGGTTAGAGCACCCGCCTGTCAATCGAGAGGACGGTGGTTCGATTCCACCTCCGTCGTTTCGAAGCTTGGGCAATTTCGTTCACCCCACTTTGCCCGTGTCTTTCGGAAGAGACACTAAAAGCCGTTGGTCCAAACTCCTGCGTTAGCTCAAGATTGGGTTGTTTGGAGTATAACTACTTGAGACATGAATGAATGCATGCACAAAAAACCATGCGTATACGGCTGCATGCATACATATATGCACGCACACATACACGCAGGCATGTTTCAAAACTCAGGTCCACCTTTACAGGGCACGCCTGCACTCGTACAGGCCTTCAACAGAGCCTTCACTTTGGGAAGTGAGGCAGTTCCACAATTCTTTACAGGGCACGCCTGCTCTCGTACAGGCCTTCAACATAGCCTTCACTTTGGGAAGTGAGGCAGTTCCACAATTCTTTACAGGGTACGTCTGCACTCGTACAGGCCTTCAACAGAGCCTTCACTTTGGGAAGTGAGGCAGTTCCACAATTCTTGTGGTTAAATGAACCATCATTCAGCTAAAGCAACCACTAGTACTGGCATGGCAACACTTTATGATAAAATAAAAATAACTCTGCTACAAGTTTTAATGACTGGTGGCATGTTATAAGAAATTGAGCTTAAATTAATCATCTCCGTTTACATCCATAAGAGTAATACTGTCTTGTAGCCATCTTGCATAGCAGTGTCACTGTTACGATGGTGACGACATACAATTACTTCATGTCAAGTTTCATATCTAGTTTCAATGACACAGCTGTGTCCATGAGTATCTTTATGGTGACACGTCATGACATGGTGTCGATAACACAGCAGTGTCATTATATTCAAAACAAATGTCTGGTGACACGTCATCAAATTTTAATAACACAATTGAGTCATACATGTCATCTCGTTCTGGCGTCACGTTCTGGTGACCCTTGGTAAACACAGCAATGTCACTGGCATCATGAGTCACCACCTGGTGACGCGTCTCAGAGCACGTCGGTGGTTGAATTCCAGCAGTCACAATGACGACATCAGAATTTCTGTCTGGAGATATACACTAATTGCATTAATTCCGGCCTCATCATAGTTTGCAATATTCCACAGCATTACAGGTCGAAAGTCACAGAATTTGTGTGAAACTTGTATTTTGTCATTGTATCCATCCAGCCTTGAAACTAGTCAGTTAATTCGCACCATTGCACCACAACTAGTAGGCGAATTCAGTACGCGAATTGTTTCAGTTCTGTTTGCAGCATTGTACCATTAGTGGGCGAATTCAGTAGGGGAATCGGTCCAGTTCTAGCCACCTGGTGGACCCATATGTACTATTTTGACTTGACGTAGGTCGCAATGGAGAGAAACACTGCCTTCGCAGCTATGCTGATGCCATACAGGGATAACTGCACGGCGTACATAAGCATCACCAGAACTTGGAACACGCGTTGGGCGCAACAGCACAGAAGACACGCTGCTCTAACCACAGTCCACAGGGCGTTCCACACGAGGACCAGAGCAGCCCACTCAAGAGAAACAGCCTTGTATAATTGACTTCCCTTGTATACCTGTGCCGTCATCTCATTCTCCAATCCATTCCCTCAGGAACTCACAGCAGCCATATTAATTGTCCGTCACCATGGCGACATATTTCTGCTACCACAATGCATTATTTTTTTTTTAAACCTAGGGGAATTTCCGCCACAACAAATTGATAATTTGAGGGAGTTGTCCTGTGACATGTATTTAGACAATGGTTATAAAGGGAAAATAATGTCAATGATGTCATTTGCTGAACCATAATGCCCTGCTTTATTTGAAAATTATTCCTCTAATAGTTCATAACAAACTACTGTTTGACGGTTTGACAATTTGCAGGGAACTTTCTAAGACATGCACATTTGCATGTGGGTTTGAGTTCTCTTTTAAAGTAGGACAATTGCAGGCAGAAGAAATATCAGTTATGTCACTTCCTGCACAACAATGCAGTGCTTTACTAAAAAGGCTTTCTGTATAGTTCTCTGCTGCAACCAAATAACTCATAATTTGGAAAGATTACACAATTAAATTGATGTACTGTATACAATAAAATCTCAATTACAATACTTAATGGAGGGTTTAATGTTTATTAATTTCTATAGCACCAAATCAATGGTCAAGGTCGATTTTAACTACATTTACAAATTTAATTACATTTACAACACTTCAAAAATCAATCACAATTACATAGCATCAAAAGGGTCAATTACCATAGTAATAATAATATATTTTATTTGATATAGTGCCAGATCCTATTTTATATTTATCGTGGCGCTTTACAAATAGTTATAAAATTGCTAAATAAATATGCAATTCTTTACAAATACATTATACAAGCTAGTTAATATAAGAATTTAAAATATATCTAGTGTAATAAAATTTAATATAATAATCATATATTAATTTAATATATATATATATATAGTGAATTAAAATTATATGAATTAACATTAATAAATACAGATAAGTACAGTAATTAAACATGCTAAAATATTTATAAAAATTAGAGCTCAATAGTGTTAAAATTATGTAGAAATAAGACTGTAAATATAGATAACTGAAATAATGTACATGAAGTTATAATTAATAAATAAATATATAGATACATAATAGGATTCATAAATTAGTTCAGGAACTACCATGTTGGACTAGAATATCTTAGTCTTTAGGCGTGTCTTGAAAGTAGAGAGAGTGTCCAACATTTTAATGTCATTAGGCAGAGCCTTATCCCACCAGTGGGTCCAGGGGGCTTAGTGGTCCCAAGACCCTCCTATATGCTGGGATGGGTGTACTAGACCCGTGCCAGATATTACAGTAAAGGACAAACTACATACACTGGAACTACTGTCAGTGCCAACACTCAAGTGATACTGTTTTACCAGCTAGTACTAACTATACTAAAAACTTTCCACTACCAAATTTCGTAAGGGAAGATCTTTATCAGTTTTTGAGGCAATGGACACTAAACTAGTCAATCCAACTTTGGCATTTATTGCTATTTTCGCAAATTTTGTGACAACCGCACACTGCTGACACCGATAGAATGGAAATCTGAAAGTCATGGTTCCATCTCAGCACATCTTAGCCAATCAGAGGTAGTAGCAACGCTACACTACCCCTGGCATACAAATCTCTTGAAACGTGGAACTTTTCAGTTTTTCCCACGCCACATGTAGTCTGAATCACTTCGTCCCACTCCCTTTCTGGGAACTAGACGTGCACCACTAAACTTCAAATGGCATTTCCATGAATTACCCGTCCGACCAAGTTAAGTTACTTGTAAGTATGTGTGACATCATCCACGATTAATCACTAATCACATTCCAAATACCCGAAAGTCGCAGGCATGTAGCCCACTGGTTAACGCAGCAACACTAAGTTGTACGTTTCAACAGGGTTATGCGGCAGGGGTATTGTTGTACTTGGCAGTCCCCTGGTGGCGAAGATGTCTCAGCAGAGAAAATTGTCTGAACTTTTTACACAGGACCCAGGGATCGATCTGGAAAAAGAAATACATGTGCCCTTCGGGAACATCAGAGGCATAACATACATAATTAATTTGCATAACATGGTTGCTTTGCATAACATGGTAATTGTGAACATTACAGTTAATTACATATTAGGCCAGTAATCATATTATCAGTTTTTTTATTACATTCAGTACATTTTATTTTGCTTGCTTGATAATTTGTTCTGCACGAAATATGAGGTGTAAGCTATGATTAGCAATCTAAATATAAATACTTCTGCTAAAAATAAAACATCTTTTTTTGATCTTTTGTATTTGGATGACTGCCCACATATCTGGGCATATTTAATATATTACCAATAATGTCAATTACAACATGTACAGAGATCACTAGTTTATTTTTAAATCTGTAATGTAATAAAACAATGTACTGAGTCTGTCCCATGTTTCATGGTCATATGCCACTACTCTTTGAAATGACTTAACAAAAACAGGCTGTGTCTTGTCAACGGCACTTCGGTTGTCGACGTTGTCGATGACGTCCCCAATGTCACCGGTCTCTCTTGGGCACGTTGTCAGTTTTCGTAATTGTTTCAGCAACAACAGTCTCAGTAGGGGAGGACTATATGCCCCCCTAGCAGACAAATGACGTACCACCTTAGCGGATAAATGACGTACCATCGAAGCAGCAAAATGACGAAAATCGCAGAGAAATACAATTCTTCGCCGCTACTCCGGATAAAATATTAATCTTGTGGTGCCGAAATCACAATGTGCATGTTTGCGGTCGAACACCGACTGCACTTTAATTTTCTCAAATAAAAACGTTGGTATTATTTATCGCTCTTATATAAATATGCGTCACAAGGGCACATGCTGCAAAAAACAACGCGGCATTTTATTGCTGCCCAGATCGATCCCTGCAGGACCCCCTGCTAGCATGCCTAGATATGCCAGAATTTCGGAGGTGGTACACTTACATCCTCGGAGGTGCTGTCGAGATGAAGCTTGGGAATTTTTTCCCGCACCTTCGAGGAAGGAACCATCTTTTTTTCCAATCCCGCTCTGGACAACGAAGGCTGCGTCAGATGATCTCGATCGCTTCGAGCCGATCGCACCGAAACTTTGCTTGTAGGATGAGAGATACCTAGTGAGAGAATGAGGAAACAGTATCCTATAATTTAATAATAAGTACTTTCCATAATATTATTCACGTTAGTTAGCAATATTAAAAAAAACTTTATTATTTTAATATTATTACATTGTGCTATATTTATCTTAATCTATTTACTTGTTATTTAACAATCATGTTATTAATATAATTTTAATATGCTGTGACGTTCCACAAAGACCCTTGGAACAATATAATTTCAAGTAAAAACAATACACGTTTTAGCCACAAAGCATGTGTGTACACATTACCTGGGGGTAGCAGCTCATTTTGAGCCTTTGTATTGCGGTCTTGTTTCTGTGATCCATCCGATCTGTGACCATGACGCGTCGTTGTGTCCTCATGTCGGTGGTGTCGATGGGAGCGTTGTGACGCCAATTCGTGGCTATCAGGCTCTGAGAGCCAACTGCTGTCTGTCTGTGTTGCTAATGACGCCATGACCCTAGTGACGCCGTCGTAACACTTCAAAGAACGCTTCTCCATGGTGCTTATTTCGTCCGTCACTGTATGCCTAGAAAATGTTAATATATATCAAGCTGGATCCATGCGATTACCTTTACTTTTATCAGGTGAAATTAAATATCATATTTCTTTTAATAAAATATGATATTTATATAGCGCCATAATCACATAGTGCTCTATGGCACTTTACAATACAATAATGGTACAGCTAAATGTATATAGACAGTTAAATAATTAAAATAATAAATTAATTAAGAACACTACAACTAAAAATTCATTATTTTATATCCAAATATATATCTATATATATATTTGTACACAGGTCAGCGATGCAACAAACCTGATAATGGACAGATTGTGAGAAGAAACAAGAGACAGGGTTGGTTGGAGATAGCTCATTGTGGACGTCACCAGAAGTCGTACAACTTGACATCACAAACACCTCACTGAATATCGGATGGTTTGACAGGATAATTTAAAATGCAATAATTTACCCATCTTCACTGTCTGACTGAACATTGTCATAGACACGTTGGACTCCAAACCTCATTGGGCGGGGATGGTCAGATGCCTTGATATTCTTCCTTTCTCGCAACCGTGTCTTATTCTGATGTCCAGCCATCGTAGTTGCTGAACATGGGAAACAAAATCTGATCGTTTTTATTGCAAAATCATGTCATAATTAAAAACTCCTAGCTGAGTTGCCTGGCGTTGCATGGGGAGACACCCATATGTTGTTTCTTGTTAAAACCATGTCTATGACTACAATATGACTATAACATAGCCAATGTATGTATTTCATGTTACTCTTTGTAGGCACCTCTATGGGATACCATCAAACTGTGATAACTTGAAAATAAAAAAAAAAACTGTTGCATGTCCAGAACCAAATATGTAGGCGTGATTATTAACTTTACGATGACATAGAAAACAGCTTTTTAAAAAAGGCGCACACCTGGACGCATTAAATATATCTCATCATCTAGTCATCCACAGGACGAGCCCCATAAAAATAGTTAACAACCCTTGTATATAAACAACACTTACAAATAATCTTGCTGTCGCAGCTGGTCGCTGGGTTTATCAGCCCAATATCTTCCGCAAACTTCTGGCTGCCAATAGGAGGCAACGGCTCCCATGGCCGTAACTTAAGCGCTGTCACTGTCTGCGATGCAGTTTTATCAAGTTTGCTAACCCGCAATTCCTTCAATGATGCAGACGTCTCCGTTTCATTTTTCGGTTCCGATTCCTCGCCCAATGGATACTCAACACGCAGCTTCACATCTGACGGTTTCGTATTTTCCATAACTGGCGACTCTAGGCAGATACTGAACTTCCGCTGGTTCTTGTGCTTGGTGTTTTCCGGCGATATGTGTTCAACACTCTCCTCGATCTGAGTGAGGATTTCTTCCGCGACTGCCTTCGCTGCGATGTCCATTGCCTCCTGATGCACCAATTCCTTCTCTAGAAAGATCGCTTTCTTGATGACGTTCCTCGTGACCATACGAGCGATCATTTCTTCATCGGTCAAATTCTCCCACATGTCGTCGCATTGCACTGCTTCGGCCTTGACTTCGACAGCTCGCAGCGCCCGTTCTCTAGCGTGTTTCAGTCGAAACCGTTGTTGTGTCTCCAATTCAGTTGTGACATCCACATAGTTGCGCCCACGGACACGGGACTTCCTGTACGATTTAATGAGACTTTCCTCCATGAAATCACAGACTAGATTCATGAAGGTCACAGAATCGTTCTCTCGATCGTGGTGTGTCCTGGAGTCCACGATGCTATCACGTTTAACAATGGCGCTGTGCTGACTATCACAGGTGCTTCTTCTGTGGTTTACACTTCCACTTCTACTTCTGCTTTCTCTATCGCTGCCTTGATACGCTTCACTTTCACTTCTGGAATCATGTCCATCTTGGTCACTTTCATTTTCTCCATCTACGCTCCCTCCTTCTTCACTGTGCCTTTCTGCACTATCTGCATCATCTTCGTCCTCCATTTCCTCCCCTTCCCTACGTATATCCAGTGGGATAAAGTCTGCTTTTTTCCCCTTCCCCTTGGGCCAAAGCGAAACCAGAATCTTCGGCCAGTGATGTTTCTTCTTTGGTTTCACTTCAGCATCCTCCTCCAAATCTTCATGTTCAAACCTGACCTCCAAGGCTGCATCGGACGGGGCAAAGTTAAGGTTGGGAGTCATGTCAGGGCTAGGAACGCCCAACCTTGTTCGCCCTTTGGCTGCTTTCTTCGCCTTTAGTCTGGTTGCAGCTTTGTGTGCAAGAACCTTCGCCAGGGAGAACTGTAGGACACATCGAGGTTCACTGTCCACACTCTTCAATGATCTCCTTCCCTCATCCCCACCCAAGTCTCCCTCTTCCCCATTGTTGTCCAAGTCTGATTTGTCATGGTGATCTCCATAGGGGCTCTCCGAGTCTTCCCCTTCCCGTTCCCCATCCATCAGTTCTTCCCCATCTCGCCCCAGGCTTGAGGGGTGGCTTTCGACGTCCTCTTGTTTAACCTGAAACATACATGAACAACAAGTTCAGGCTCCAATTTTCCCAGAAGTATGTGAGCCAATGACTCCTTATTTCACCCTATGGACTCCTGTATATTAGTTCCTGAATAGTCACTGTCAAATGAGATTATATCCCCCACAAAAACCCAGCCAGCAGTGTGTACCAAGTCTGCCAACTGTAATATAAAAGTATTGAATAGTTGTGTTTAATTCTTATTTCTTAACCATATCTGGTGAGAAAAATATTATGACTATTTTCTCACAAGAAATGGTTAAATCAATGGTTCAAGTTAAATTAATATTCTGTTAAATGTAAACATTTGTAAAATATTTTCGATCGTTAGTCAGTTTTCAATTCATATACAGGGCTCTACACTAACTCCTAGAAGCCGTCCTGTAGGACAAGTAGCGAGTCATGTTTACTTACTCTTGAGTGCCAAATAAACGTATAGGGTGGCAAATCAAATTTAATAATAGTATAGTGCCGAATAACAGTATAGGGGGGGCATATTGTTCAAAACAAATAATAGTATAGTGCGAAAAAGTCTCTAGTATATTTGTCTTTTTTAGCGCCGAAGGCAAATTGCTTGACTTGATGTGAAGGCGTCCTTAGTAAAGTATGCGGATCGCCGTGTATTTCGTTTTTTTTCCTCTGAATACGCATAAACTTTGTGCATCACCGCAGATATAGTAACCGCGTTTTATATCTGTGAAAAAACGGAGAATTTTCTATTTTAAATGTGGCGATAATGGCGTTTTAACTAATAATATACCATGTCGAGCTAAGGATTCTGACCGATTCATCTAATCATGGAAATCTAACAGTCTAACGCTTCAAAATAAAACAAATTAAAATCTAGGATCATCAGAAGCACGGGATCCCGCTAAATTCACTACTCGAAAGGATAAAAACTTAGCCATCAGAGGGAGTCACATGCAGGCTCTAGTTGGGAGCAGGCGATTTTTGCGCGAGCGGTAAACCGCTCCGTGGATGATTGATTAGCGCTAGCAATAAGGAGTGATAGCGATTGCTGTCCTAAAAGTTATACCCTGCATAATTTGCCTCGTTTATCAGAAAATATAGGCTGGTACAAAAGTCTAAATTTAATAATAGTATAGTGCCAAATAGGGTGGCATTTTTCATCAAATAAATACGCGTATAGGGACGCTTATTCGGCACTCAAGAGTATCCCACCAAAACTATACTTGTGCCACCTGAAAACTACAAACCCAATGAATTGTCATGGCATGTCATAACACCCACATGGGTTTCCAGATGATGCTATGGCATGACATAACACCCACCTGGGTCTCCAGATGATGCTATGGCATGACATAACACCCACCTGGGTCTCCAGATGATGCAATGGCATGACATAACACCCACCTGGGTCTCCAGATGATGCTATGGCGTGACATAACACCCACCTGGGTCTCCAGATGATGCTATGGCGTGACTTAACACCCACATGGGTCTCCAGATGATGCTATGGCATGACATAACACCCACCCGGGTCTCCAGATGATGCTATGGCATGACATAACACCCACCTGGGTCTCCAGATGATGCTATGGCATGACATAACACCCACCAGGGTCTCCAGATGATGCTATGGCATGTCATAACACCCACCTGGGTCTCCAGATGATGCTATGGCGTGATATAACACCCACCCAGGTCTCCAGATGATGCTATGGCATGACATAACACCCACCTGGGTCTCCAGATGATGCTATGGCGTGACATAACACCCACCTGGGTCTCCAGATGATGCTATGGCGTGACATAACACACACCTGGGTCTCCAGATGATGTTTCTACCAAATACGTTTTAGTGCATTTTCTGAGTGTAGAAGGAAAAATGTTGATGATTCTAAGACACAAGATAGTGTTTGCCAACTGTCACTGTGTTAAAAAGTAACTCTGCAAAATTGAAATATTTTGACTGAAGGAAATAACTGAATTACAATGCCCACCTAGACACAATTTGTTCATGTTTACAAATAACAACAGTGCATATTTAGCAAGAACTACAATATTCTGCATGTAACAAGGACTACTAGCACCTAAAATCTAGTATCACATATTAATTATGATAGTCCAGTATGCAAATGGTGACAATATGCAACAAAATAAATGACTGTAAAATGATTGCATTAATAAAACAAAATAAATTAATCGTTAATTAATGTGCTTTTCATTATGACCTACTTAGAGGGTTACTGCTGTAGATATCAGTATACTTGTGTTAACATATAGCAGTGGTATGATTGTACTACGTTATATTAATGTGTACAACAAAACATGCTTAGTAACATAAATATGCATAACTTTTGCCATTGCGCCGAAGCCGAATAGCGTTAAGCCGTTATGCTTGCGTTTGTTACAATCGCAATATGTTTCTGCTTTAGATTAAAATTTTATGTGTTCCGATTTAGCAATAATGTTAAAAATTCGAAACACGAAACGGGCATAATTATATGTCAGAAGTGTGGCTATGTAAGGGGGCAGTTAAATGAGGAACGGTGACAGCGTGTTTGTGTTTTCAACGGAACAGTGTTGCTATCATAGTGAGCAAGCTAGTTTCTAAAATACTACATGCGCCACCTGGTGATCATATTGGCAGGAGTCGCATGGCGGAAAGAAAGCAGTGATACGTGCGACATCGAACAAAATAATTGATTCCATTAAACATTATTTATTTTGGGTGTCAACAAGTCAAAACCTTTTGAGTCTTTTTATTAAAATGAATAGTACATTTTATATTAAATATCCCGGACAAATGTTAATGTTGAGCTCTGATATACAGGGGGTGTATACCAATATTATCTTTTCATCTGAGCACTATGAATATTCAGCAGTTGTGTCTAGTTATATATTAAGTGTATATTAGGATGTTATTACATTAATAAGGACAAACAATAAAAATATACTTCCTTTTGCCCCTTTTCACAAATAGCAATCACTGATTTGTACTATGATGTTAGTGTTTTAATGTGTTTTATTGAAAAAAATTCATTAATTCAAACAATGGCATTGATTTTTCTGTGCACCAATCTTGGGATATTGGTATATAGTTCAATTTCCAGCAGTTTCATTTTTGGCTTGTTGCAGCATTCATGACCCCAACAAAAGCATTTAAGGCCCTAATATGTAATAATAATTCACTTACTTCAACTGGTGATTGAAGTGGAATTACAGCCCCAAAATCACCACTTCCTGAGCGACTGGCAGATCTCACAAAATCTGGAGTAAGCATGTTTGTATCATGTATATCTTTATCTTGATATTCATCTCCACACAGACTGGGCTTTCGGTCAATTACTGGGCTAATTTTCCCGTCGACATCTTTCCTAATTTCATAAATGTTGAATGATGGCAACATGTCATGTTGTATAGTCATAACAGTCATGGAAAGTGAGGGACTTAGTCGTCTGGCAATATGTGCACTGGATTTAGAGTCATCCTTTGCAAACGTGGCATCTTTCTCATCAAGAATATCAGCCGATTCAGTCTTCGTCGCAATAACTTCCAGCGACTTCGTCCCGACAGGCAGGGAGCCATCACTTGCAGGAACGGAGTCATCAACAACAACGTCAACATTCAAACCGGACGAGACCGAGTGTGTTTTCTTGAGCAGTACCTTAGTAATGCTGCGTCCGTGGTTGGGTGAGCTCTTTGTGGAATCACTCGAGACAGATGAATCTGATGAGTGTCCTGATTGTTGACGCCGTTTTTTACCCATCGCGGACTAAACCTGCTTTCTACTAGTCTATACCGCGACCGTGCTTACAAATACTGCAATTATTACAAATCTACCGCGCGTGACATTAATCGTAAGCATGCTCGTTATTAACTCAAGTTAAGAATCGTAGGAATGGCTTCATCTTGCTAAGATGTTCTTTGGATGCACGCACACACTGACACATATTGTAGTTGCTTTGACGTCAAATGAAGCGCCCCAAATTCTTCGGTAATTTCTAATTTCTGTAGCGGTGGAAAACGCCATGGCGATTTTCGCTGCACGTGACTTATGACAAATATGTCGTACATCGAGGGACTGCGTTATGGTTGACCAGTTAACCTTAGTTTGTGATGCTACATCAATTAAATATTAATGGAAATGAATTGAATACGATAAAAATAAGGTAATAATTATGTCTATATGTTACGTATTTAGAAAAGAAGAAGGTGTATGTTTTAAACCGACTGCCATTTGCGACATACAAACAACGGACAAAGTAGTTACCGTTAGTAGCTGTAATTTAAAAGGAGAACATGCGACATGACGAAACATCTATTGTATTTTTAATAGTTATATGGTGTGGCATGTATGTAATGCATGTTTTTTGAGTAATTTGATCTTGGTTTTTGGATATACAGCCAATAACCTATAGGGATCATGCCTCAGTTCGACTTCCTGGTGTGTTATATATGTAGGGCACAGTAATTTTAGATATGTGTAATTTAAAAAAAAATCATATCATCTGACATAACTGCATTTGAGCAGATACATTGGCAAGTTTGCTGGTAGAACATGTTATAAGTGTAACCGTGGATTTTTAGATGATTTAAATAGGCGGAAGGATTCGCCACAAGGCACGTGTGCGTAGTAATTTATGCAGAAATTGGTAAATATTGACGGGCATGGCACGTTCAGCCGTTTTAAAAGAGTTAGAAATATGTGATTTTGACAAAACTCGACCAGCATATCATTGAGATGATGAAAACGGCAGGAAAGTAGTTTCAGAATTTTTGATGGTCCCGTTTTCTTATAATCGTGCAAAACGTTAACATGGTCACCAATGGGAAACGTAACAGTAGGCTGAACCCTATAAACTCGTGTGGGGGGGGATATGTGGATGTCCTCACGACAAGCGATGCTGTCGGATGATGTTTTCTAGTTCGTTGATGCAACATGTCGCTGTCGACGAAGGTTGTTTTGGGAATCACGAATAGAAACTGTGTTTATTTTGTTAACAGGTGTGTTTAATGTCATGCTCAATAAATATTTGCAAAGGAGATGGTTGTCTCAGTTAAAAAGTTGCAATTTATATATTATATAATTGGTTGATTTTGCAATGTTTAACCTGACAAGCCAATTTAAAGGCTGCCAGACTCCGTTTCATCAGTCTCCGATTCAATCAACAACATTTACTTGCATAATATTCTTCGCAAACATCTTATCACATGAGTTACTTAAACTTAGTTTAGTTAGCATATGTTATGATTTGTTGTTAAAGGTGCTTCCTTTTGAATATTTATTCAATATTTTCGCTTGTCTCGTTTCAGAACCATATTAATTGTGAAATCAAATCTTGCATCCAGTACAACATGCTAGCTAATTTTTTTAAACTTATCATTTTGTTTTTGTAAGCTAATCAATTATTTTTCAGTGGATCCAGTAAAAAATTTTGAAAAAAGGGCAAAAGTGGTCTGGCTCTATATAATATGAAAAAGCCTATTTACACTTTTGCATGTTACCTGATCTAATGATCAAACTCAATTCTTTTGATGATTTAAAAAAAATATGCGCTAATCGCACACTAGATATTTGAACGTCAAACAACCTGATTCGTAATAGGCTAAATGAGTTAAAGCTTTCAATGCATTTAAGGTGTACATTTAGCATCACTTACTCCATGTTTAGCTAATTAATATGTCCTTTATTCCACAGGCATCAAAACACATGTACTTCTTTGTAGATTTGGATGTTCACAAGGCACAGGATGCCACCATTTCAGCACATTAGCCAACTCCCACCGCAAAACAGTCTTTCTTAGCTGCAAGTCGGACCTGACCGCTAGATGGGGCTGGCACTCGATTCGCCGCGGCTTACAACCAAGAAAGGTTGCAAGATCTAGTAAACGGCGGCTCGCACCGGTTCCTGAGGTTGATGCTGTTGCCACAGGCGGATTCTCCTGTCTAATACGCCCCCTGGGGTTCACTGTTATGGTTTGTCATGTTTTGTACTTGATGTACATTATTATTCAATTAATCAATCACAATCTTGTGTGATCAATGTTATTTTTTATTATGTAAAAATATTATTTCGTTAACATTCCCGAGTTATCTGAACTCGCCGGAAGCTTCCGCTGGGAATCTTGTGTGTAACAAACAGTGGCGCCACCCATTGGAGCTAAAGGGGTCAGTGACTGACTGTAAAACTAAAGGGGTCAGTGACTCCTATTAAAACAAATAGATGTACGAATGGCACAAACAGTCTATTGGATATAAACATTTGATTTGACATTAAATATTTTAAAAACAATGAAATTGTTTCTGAAATAATGTTTAGATGCTTCAGAAAAAATTTCTTAAAAAAGTTCTGTTCCTTCCACCCAAATGTTCTTGAATTTTACTTCATGCTTACTGCATGAACCCTGATTTTATTTATATTCTTTATTTGTGCATGATGTTGTATTACAGAAATAACGCTTATCTCGCCCCTTTACATCCACATCAGGTGACAGGGTGCAGTTTTGGTATGGCGGCCATCTGGCAGTATGAATCATTACGTAAGGTCGTCCGGCAGGCGAACTTCAACAACAAGCAACAACGGGTTGACCACTTTGGGAAAGCAGGCGGCTTCCGACAACAAGTACGTTGATGCAGCATTTCCGAATATTTATTTCAACCATAGGTGTCAACATCTTGGGCGGGAAATACTGTTTTTCTCGTCGATCCCACTTTTTTGACGAAATGTCCTGCTTTTTTGGTAATTAAAAAACGTTATAAATTCATGGTAAAATAAATCTACAGATCTATTTGATGCACACGAGGCCAATCTAGGCATTTTTTTCTTTTGTCTCGAGTGATTACACATTCTCTTGTGCGTGGTGACCCATTAACCAACACGTTAAAAATCACGAAAAACTGCTAAATCTGATGAAACTTTGGTGGAGAGGTGTTTCCCACATTTCATGAGCACTTCCCTGCTTTTTCATGAGAAGTTGTTCTGTAGTCAACATATTTTTATTGCAAATTGGCCCATGGCAATCAGAGCTGGGTTGAAACACGTGTTTGTATTTAAATATACTGAGTTGTGTATTTGTATTGAATTTTTTCCTGTCTAAATTTTTATTTGATCTTCACATTTGGTAAAGTATGCTCCAAAAAGCAACTTTTATTAGTCGTTTCTGTCCTGTTTGAAAAGGAACATTTTAGGAACTTAAATATTGGTAAATGCATACCTACATAATCTAACCCAACTTTATCACCATTGAATTCACCAATAATACTTTATTAAATATAAAATATTAAAACAATACAATATCTGTAATTGATAGGTTTTATTGCATATCTGTCCCTTCTGATACAGTGTATTTAAATATAACCCTGTGAATTTTAGTAATGTCCATTTAACGTGGTGACATGATGACTTCTTTCCAGTGGTTTCGGTTCAGCAGTTAGTAAGTTTGTCCCACTGAATCTCGAGTCTTTCTCTATGGTGTCTCACAGAATTGTTGTTGGTCGACCTCTTCTCCGAGGGAAATCAGGCTTTCTGAGCAAGACTTTGTTGGTTACTTCATTCATGTGTAGGTGCCGTCCAGTGCATTCTCTATAGTTAATTTTAGTTAATGTTACAGACCATGAATCGCATCCACAAATCAGGATTGGTTCGACGTCATCCTGAAAATGTTCAGTTTGTGAATTTTAATACAACATATACCGTATTCTACCTAATAAGAGTAGACGCTTGACAAAAATTGGGGCATGGAGAAATGTCAAGGAATCTGTTTTTATAAGCATACACCAACATTTGTTTCTCTAGACAATAAGGTAACTGTTTAACACTAGTGGAGTCATTTGGTGACTAGTGTAGAACAACTGAAAAGTGGTGCAAAGTGGATAACACCAGATGGCGACACTTTTAGTTGTTCTACACTAGTACAATTACAATAATTATGGATCCTGCTGATCAAAAAGGGCTATGCTAATTAGGGCATGTACGCTTAATAGGTCGAATATGGTATTTGTATTTGAACATAATATTGAATTGTTTCATAACATGTTGTTTCCCTACAGATGAATGCCTGGTGGAATCACATGAGCCCTGGCAGAAAAGTTGTAGCGTCAATCATTGCAGCAAACACTGCCGTCTTTCTCATGTGGCGGGTACAACGGTGGCAACACCTTATGCTAAAGTGGTTCACATCGAACCCTATGTCAGGTAAAAGTAATCTCTTGAATAGGCCTGTCCTCATTATAGTTGCTACCTCAGTCTAATTTTTTGCCCATCTCATTTCACAAAAATCTAGTAGTAACGACTATGACATGCTACCTCATTTGTGCAAATGTGTTGTTTAGTTTTGATGAAATCATGGGGCAGACTATTAAATTATTCCAGTCAAAATTCTGTGAAAAAATTGCAAAACAGTTGTCCAGCTCTGTATACTAAAGCGTAAATCTAATATTCACACTTTTGCAAGTTACCCGACATTGCCCTGGGAAATAGGCAGCCATAGGTCTTTTCTAGTTAAAGCTGCATCTCTGGATAGCTACAGTGTTAGTATACTGTAAATAATGCATGCGTTCTATCCATAAACACTTCTACAGACAAACTGGAATAACTTGAAATATACTCAATATTGCTGCATACATCCAGCGCAAAATATGTAGGCTGTCATTATTATCTTTACAATGACATAGGAAACAGTAATTCTACGATTGCAACTTCCACTACAGCATTTTTGAAATTTTTATCCCAACCCCCCCAGAGGTCCATGGGGGTGGTTCCATGTCTGACCCCCTCATGTTCATCATATGGGACCCCTGGGTCACCGAGCAACATTTCGTCCAGATCGACCCACATGTGTAGCTGTGATGAGGTAGCAACAGACAGACAGACACACATTTTGTTTTATAGATTAGATAATTTCTCTGCCTATTATCACTTTTCAGCCGCACCGTGTACATCGATGCTGCTGTCGAGTTTCAGTCACTATTCGCTCATGCATCTATTTGTCAACATGTACGTTCTGTGGTCGTTCGCACCAACAATCACACAACTACTGGGTCCGGAACAGTTCGCAGCAATGTATATATCTGCAGGTAAGCAGACTTGGTGTAAATTACATTGGAATTGAAACATCAATTCCAGAATTGGAATTGGTGTTTTTTGTGTGATTAGAATTGGTGAAAATGTAATTGGTGTTTTCAATTACTTTTCAATTGCATCATGCAACTTTTTAGCTCAAAGTATTCACCACAGATAAGCAATAAGATATAATATGTTGTGTATGTCATGTTTGTTTGCCATTATGTACCCAGCCGTGCAGAAATTAAACAAAGCTGCTCCAGAATAGATGTTTTAGGTGAATTCATGCATTTTTTTAATAAATATAATTGTAATTGATTACAAATAATTTTTATTTTTATTTTACTAAGCCCTAGTGACTTGTTTATTCTTGAAGACTGTGATGTTGTCCTGGTGTCAAGATAAATGTCTGTCTCTCTGGTTTACACAGTGTAGCCTGCAGTAGTGCTTTATTTTGTGACAAAAATGGGCGCATAATTTACTATGTTTCTATGCATTGTGTTTTGTTTGAAAGCAGTAGAAATGTTATATAAAATGCCATGTTTTGATACAATATTGATGAACGGAATCCTGTTTCTCATTTATTTATTTATTTATTTAATATTTTGATACAATATCGATGAAAGGAATCCTGTTTCTCATTTATT
Organism: Lamellibrachia luymesi; assembly: GCA_009193005.1. Classification (NCBI taxonomy): domain Eukaryota; kingdom Metazoa; phylum Annelida; class Polychaeta; order Sabellida; family Siboglinidae; genus Lamellibrachia; species Lamellibrachia luymesi. The sequence continues at coordinate 44,835 of SDWI01001665.1, read as the reverse complement.
TATTTCATGTTTTGATACAATATTGATGAAATGAATCCTGTTTCTCATTTATTTATTTCATGTTTTGATACAATATTGATGAAAGGAATCCTGTTTCTCATTTATTTTTCAGGAGTGGCGTCATCGTTTACAAGCTACATACACCGTGCAGCAATTCGCAGTCTAGTCCCGTCCGTGGGCGCAGTAAGTAATCTTTGTTCAATTCTTCACACCGTCCTACTTCATTTGTATTGAACTTAAAAATCACACACAATTTTCAACCAGAACACTTGTTATTTTGTGAATGAAATATTTGTGCTTAAGTCCGCTTATTTTGAAAGAAAAATGAGAGTTAAATTAAAATGATATCACTTATGCCAAAAAAATTCTTTGGCATGAATATTACATTATTATTATTATATTAATTTGAAAAAAAATAAGAATTAAATTAATAAAATGTTATAGCTTCTATCAACAACATTTCTTGGCATAAATATAACATTATTATTATATTAGTTTGTACAAAATAATGAGAATTAAATTAAAATTATATCACATATTGACATCGCATGTCAATAACATTTCTTGGCATAAATATTACTAAATAATATTATTATTATTATATTAATTTGAAAGAAAAAATGGAATGAAATTAAAATGACATCATGTCTACCAACAACATTTCTTGGCATAAATATAACATTATTATCCTATTAGTTTGAAAACAAAATATAATAATAATAGTACATTTATTTCCAACATTACATATATGCAGTGTATATACATACATTGTTACTGCAGAACATTTCTAGACAATGCTCATTTAAATCGTGCATATTTAAAGGATTAATAGTAACAATCATAGTGTGCTATAATAAAATTATGCTGGAAATGGAGAGAATTGAAGTTTATATAATTAAATTAAAATATTTCTTGGCTTAACTATTATATAGTATTATGCAGCATGTTGAAAAGTTCAGTATGCCAGTGGTGTGATGGAAGCTAAAAAATGTCCGCCTGGTGCCATGTTTCAGTCCGGGGCTATCATGGCAGTGCTGGGGGCAGTCTGCTACTATTACCCCCAAGCCCAGTTGAGTGTCGCCTTCATAGGAGACATCATACCCCATTCCTTCTCTGCCTCTTCAGTAAGTGACCTGTCAACCTTTATACTTACTGTATTCGACCCAATAAGTGTACAATACACTTTAAAAAAAATTGGGCCATGAAAAAAGTGTTCTTATGAATGCACACCAATATTTGTAGCATACACCAACATTTGTAGCATACACCAACATTTGTTTCTCTAGACAATAAGATAACTGTTTAACACTAGTGGTGTCATTTGGCGACTAGTGTAGAACAACTGGAAAGTGGTACCAACTGTTTAACACCAGATGGCGACACTTCAGTTGTTCCACACTAGTCAAATTTCATTACTAATTACGGCATGTACGCTTAATAGGTCGAATACAGTACCACAAACTTAATAGGTCGAATACAGTACCACAAACTTAATAGGTCGAATACAGTACCACAAACTTAATAGGTCGAATACAGTACCACAAACTTACATTTAATAGCAGCAGCTTAAGGAGCCATGCCAAAACGTCAACATTTTTTACCAAAAAAAAATAGGGGTCAGCAGCTGTATATCAACGTACACTGATTATTAATTTTTTCAATACGTTTTTTTTCCATCAGTTTATAAGGGTGTTGAGTTTGAGTGCTTCTAGGTGGTTTTTTTAAGTGCCACTGGGGAAGTACAAAGTTGCATTTGCAATGCTTACATAGGCATATTTTACTGTGAAAGGGGTCTTTTCTGTCACAAATTTTTTACGACATTTGTTATCTGTTAATATAGTTGTTACAAATACTTAGCATGTTAATGTTTTAATCAGCCATCAGTGTAATACACTGTATTCGAACATATTTTTTTACAGTCATAGCTAGGTCTTTTATTTTTATTAGATGGTTTACAGACCCACAAACCCAGTATTTTTATTTTGAAATTTTTTCATTATGTCATATTTTAAAATGAAACATCATTCCACGGACAAAAAACATATTCTTTTTCAGTCCGTCAGCGTCTTATATTATCACTATCTGCGACGCTCTTTGGACAGCAAAACACAATATATTAAAAGATTATATGCTTTTTGTACATGGAATGATTTGATGTATGCACTGGTATAGAAAGAATGAGATATGAATGTCATTCAGTGGCATAAATAATTTAGGCTAATCTAGTTCATGATTACCATAGGCGTTGCACTTTTTTTGCCAACCGACCAATTTTTGTGTTAAAAGAAAATCCGTAAACCTTCTAATAAAATAAAAAAGGCCTAATGTTGAGAACACATTACTTGAGGGAGGGTGAAATGTATCATATTATTTGAGCATACCTTTTTACAGCTATAGCTACTTTGCAAATAGTGATGATGTCTGGATTTTGTCAACTATTCCTTTGTCCCTTTCAGGCTATGTACGGTATGATCGCATTTGACACGTTAGGCATCCTGCTACGATGGCGCTTCTTCGACCATGCGGCCCACCTGGGAGGCATCTTCTTCGGCATGTAGGTTCTTGTTAGATGAGATTATTTATAATAATAATATAAAAACTTCTATCACACCTAAATCTTCAGAAATCCAAGCTCAGAGACGTATTAATATATTGTATGTGTGTGTATATATATATATATACATATATATGCATATATACACACACACACATATATATATATATATACACACACACATATATATATATGTGTGTATATATATATGCATATATATATGTATATATATATATATTATGTTACAACTTCAGAATATAAATCAAATTTACATACATACATACGTACCTAAGTAGTTTTTAAATTGCAGTTTAAGCAATAAATAATTAGTAACAAGGTCAATATTCTATAAGAGGGTCACTTTTCTATGGGGTCATTTTATTATCTCACACCGGCAAATTCATTAATAATATTTCCCAAAAAAAACTTCATAATATTAATATATATAAATATGTGTGTGTGTAATATATATATATATATATATATATATATATACACACTNTATATATATATATATATATATATATATATATAGGTGTGTGTATATATATATAGGTGTGTATATATAAATATATATATATAGGTGTGTGTATATATATTACACACACACATATATATATTTATATATATTAATATTATGAAGTGTTTTGTTGGAAATTTTGTTAATGAATTTGCCGGTGTGAGATAATAAAATGACCCCATAGAAAAGTGACCCTCTTATAGAATATTGACCTTGTTACTAATTATTTATTGCTTAAACTGCAATTTAAAAACTACTTAGGTAAGTATGTATGTATGTAAATTTGATTTATATTCTGAAGTTGTAACATAATTGTTTAGGGTGGGTTACAATTCTATAGTGGGGGTCACTGTAATTAAATGTGCACATTGCTATAGAAAAGTAAACCCCATAGAATGTTGACCCCAATTACTTATTGTCCAGACTGCAATTTAAATATAGCAGGTATGTATGTACAGTGTATGTAAGTTTGATATACATCGTATTTATGTTTTGGGTCTGTATGTAGCATGTTAAAATAGATTTTATGCATGCACGAGTATGGCTTGTATATAAACATTGTAATAACACAATTAATCAGAATTAATTTTTTTTTTATTTACTAACTATACCAATGTAATACAGGTTTATGCAGGAATATATTATATTTAACTAAATAAAAATACCAAATTGTTATATTACATTACGACTACAGTGAGTGTACATGAATGATGAACAATTTCATAACAATTATTATTTAATTATCCCCATTTATGTATTATGTAGTTAGATATATGCCAATAATCAACCTAAATGTGTCACCAAACTCCTAACCACTTACTGTGTTTCAATGTAATTTTTTAGGATGGGGGTCACAATTCTATAGTGGGGGTCACATTTCAATGGGCATATCGCTATAGAAAAGTGACCCTGGGGTCACAATTCTATTATACAAAAGTGACCTGGGGGTCACTTCTATGGGGTGACTTTTCTATACCACACATGGTGTTTGTCATAAATTACCAACATATGAAACAAGTCAAGAGTATATATCCTCAGTCTAGGTGTTGTTCAGTTACGAGGTAAGGTTTGGTTACATAATATTGGATACCATTGTAGTACCACAGACATTTCTGGTTACAACATTATTACAACTGTAATACCCCATTAATGTTTCATTGCAGTCACACTGTCCAGACAAAATATGAATGTGTTCATTCTTGGTATAAAATAATTTTATTCTGATATCATCTCAGATTTGTATCTGGTAACACTTCCAGTCAAATGACACCATTTCAAATTTAACCTGATTACTTCTCAGCCGTTGAGGAATATATAGCTAGAATTTATGTTATTAAATAAAAAAATAATTGTAGAACTTTGGCATTTGGCCAAATGTATGGCTCAAAGATTTTTTTATGTGCCAGTAACGTGTATTTGTTTAATGTTTTACACCCATACCGAGCAGTATTTTCTGTGGTATTACATTTCCTCTTCAGGATTGAATCAAATTGTAACTGTGTGATTAATTACACTGTTGTAAAATGTTTAAATAAACAATGTATGGTATTGTAAATGTAATGAAACTTTTGGAGGTGTAATTGTATTTTTTAAGAATTGTAAATGTAATTGAGCTTTTTATGATGCTCTGTAATTGTATTTTTTTAAGTATTGTAAATGTAATTGATCCTTTTATGATGCTATGTAAGTGTAATCTGTTTAGTATTGTAAATGTAATTGAGCTTTTTATAATGCTCTGTAATTGTGATTTTTTAAGTATTGTAAACATAATTGAGCTTTTTATTATGCTATATAATTGTATTTTTTTATTGTAAATGTAATTGAACTTTTTATGATGCTCTGTAATTGTAATTTGTTATGTATTGTAAATGTAATTGATCTTTTTATGATGCTCTGTAATTGTGATTTTTTTAAGAATTGTAAACATAATTGAGCTTTTTATGATGCTCTGTAATTGTGATTTACTGTATCTGAACCTAGCTCCTTCCTCTTGCAGTTGGTACTTAGCCTACGGGCATCAACTGATTTGGAAGAACCGAGAGCCCTTCATGAAGTTCTGGCACGACCTTCGAGGACGACCTTGAAATTCGCTGCCAATATCTAAAACTGGCGATTGCTCGACCTGAATGTCGCCTGTCTTCCTATCTTGCAGTTGCTTTGTATCACTCGAGAAATATTCACGATCAACAAGATATTTATAGAAATGAATTTTTTAAGCAGATGTTGCATTTATGTTGAAACATTTCTGGCTGTCTAGAATAACACTGGTAGATGAAATCTTTGGATTTAAAATATCAGATAGCTTCTTCGGAAGTCCAGCATCGCCAGGTACTTGTCTCAGATCTTAACATTACTGCTTTCTAATGCAAAGTATGAGTCCATTAAACAAATTATCAATGTTGAGCAGACGTGAACGGAGGAGAGCGTGGCTCACTAATGTGGTGTTCATCACATCATAGCCTCCAGATGTCATTGATACTTGCCATTTAGAAAAGATTTCACATGTGAAATTTGTGTAGTTATTCAAGGCGAAAAAAAGATAGGTATGTTCAGCTGTTGCCCTAAAAGTATTATAAAATATAGTTAATAAAAAATATGAGTTTGATACTAAAAAAAAACAATGTTTTATGAATAGGGTTTTTACATAAAGATGTTAAATAGGCGATATACCAAACATGTACACATTGTATGAAACAAGTATGCACAATTATCGACAATAAACTTTTTCTGATTCTAAGATATGGTGGTTAAGAAATTATAAATTTCATGAACAGGGTACGGACCTCGCATTTGCTTTTTGGCTCTTTGAGTCAACATTACCAATGTACTGGAGTTATTTGTGATAATATTTAGTGAGTAGATTTGCTTTGAAATGGCTTATTAGATTGTAGTTAACTTTTGAGACTAATAAGGATTTAAAATGAAGTCACTGATTACATTGCATGGATACTCTTAGCATGGTAAGTTCATATTTGGGAAATTAGTTTAGGAGGTCACAAGTATGTTCCAAAGCAAACTTTGAATTAATGCTTGAGATTGATATAAAAAGGAGGAAGTAGCTTAGGAAGGTACAAGTCTGTGGTATGGTGGCGAGTTGTAGAGTGTCGGGCTTTCGGTCTAGGGGACCGAGGTTCCAAACCAAATGCTGGTGGGGAGCTGTGGTCTTGAGGTTAGAGCACCTGCCTATTGATGGAGAGGACAGCGGTTCGATTCCACCTGCCCCCCGTTTTGAAACTTGGGCAATTTTGTTCACCCCACTTTGTCCAGTCCTTGAAAGGAAGAAGAAGGGAGCTACGTATTGTCCACGGGTTCGAGAGCAGGTTAGTAGGCCTGGAGGGGGTGTGATCTCAATAATGTTATTTAGAATTTTGTAGAAGATTGTGGCTTGTTTAATAATACGTCTTCGTTCAAGGGTTGGCCATCCAAGGGTGGTAATTAGATCTGTTGGATTTGTGTTCCGTCTGTAAGGAGGATATTTTGCTAAGCAATTAATTTTACGTTCAATACCTTTGATATCAGTGAACTTGATTTTTTTACCCCCAAAAAAAACAGTACAGGTTTCACCTCCTTCATACTTTTCGATCGTTTCGCTATGTCTTCAAGAACGAACGATAACTGGCCAAGCATGGTAACACGGTTGTGTAAATTTCGTCGCGCACTTACCGCCCAACCTTTTCCGGAAAACGAGCCCATTTACGACAATGACACATGTCAACAATCTAGCAGAATGCGGTGGGGACTCTCAATATCGACGACGAATCCTCATAACAGGAGGGGCTGGATTTATGTACGTAGTTATTTATGTTTTGTCGATTTCGACTTCAATATGGGGATAGCAGTCGGCCAATTTGTCCGTTTAGAAGTACGTCTTAAATGGCTTTGTTTGATACTTCTTGGATTATCGCCCACAAGGAAACCCCCTGCTTGTATTACTATTGTAACTGTAGCAACCGTGACAAATGAATCAACTTGGGTCCGTGTAACTAATAATTTATACAATAGGGTATGCAACATGGAATGCTCCCAATAACTTTTAAAAATCCGTATCTCAGCATTGTGCGTAATCCGATTCTACGACCATAAACAAGTCAAATGTCCCAATGTATAAACTTTAACTATACCTACTTTTGATTACACATATATTTGTGTTTATTACCAAAAGTGGTATTTAACGACTGCGTGCACAAGTCAGGACCAGCTCGTATGTTATCACGTGAATCACGTGACGTGATAATGTAACCAGAAGTGAGGTAAGACACATCTTGTTAGCCAAATAGTTCACCCAACAATGAACAGAGGGTAAGCACCCAAAATTGCACTCGTTATTTTTGCCTGTTTTCAGGTGCCTCTAACTTGATAAGTTGATAATTTTAAGTTGGAATGCGTACATATATTGGTACAGATTATCAATGCAAAATTCAAGAATGATGGGGAGAACAACAGTGAGTAAATGGTTAGGTCTTTTGCAGAAGTGCTAAAGTATAGCCACTTAGTCATTGATTAACATTTAAGTAAATTCTGGGACATCAACTTTTTGACCATTGGTTGATTTCACATAGAATGATCAGTGCTGTTTATCCATGAAGTCTAGCGTGAGGTTGGCATCGATACTGGTTCATGATTTTTTTAATTATTTTTCTGTTGTCACTAATCCCATTTCACTGCTGTCTCCACCACCTGTCTCCACTGCCATTATCCCTAGCTTTCATTCTCCACTTCCGCCAAATCTCTCTTCATGCAGTCTACCTATCTCAGTCACAGTCTTCCTCTTCTCCTACCCGCCACTCTCAGCGCATCTGCAATAGATGTTACTATCGCACGTATTGTATATAAATCACAGCACTAACCTATCTAGCGTAGAGCAGGGATTGTAGATGTAATACTTCTTGTTTGGCACATAATATTGGCTTGCTGACGTTAGCAGGGTGTTAGTTCAACAATCAGAGTTGTGCCATGTCTCTGCCACCCACCACCCACCCTGTAAACTTGCAAGTGCCTATTTTGTAAAACAAAAATACACATTAAAATAAAATTGTTACCCTTTAACCAAATAAATTTTGTTGCTTTTGTGACCCACATTGACCCCTTCTTCCCTCCATTCTGAGCGCATCCACCTTCTTCATCCATCATTCCCATTCGTTCCACGTGTCCAGCCCCCTTTATCCAACTCCATACCAGCTTCCTCGTGAGACTCTCTTTCACGCCAGCCTCCTCCCTCAGCTCCTCTATTCTTCACTTGTCTACTCTTTTTATTCCACAATTCTTCTCACATGTTTACTCCTGTGGAGCAAACACAATTTTTCTGGCTTCAAACAAAAGCAAGGGTGTCCGAATGCTAGTCCTCTTGATTCAGAGTCAGATGATGTAATCACTGAACATCCACAATGATTTCAAGATGGGGGTATAATTTCTTGTGGACCTATGCCTGTTTTTTTTTTTAATAATATCTAATCAATTTCAATGACCTTTAATTACAATTACACTTCAACAAATCCCAAATCAATTACAGTTACCGTATTCAAGCTATTAAACATACATGCCCTAATTAGCATACATCCCCTTTTTAATCAAGAGGATCCATAATTATTGTAATGTGACTAGTGTGGAACAACTGAACAGTGTTGCCATCTTGTGTTAGACAGTTGGCATCACTTTTCAGTTGTTCTGCACTAATCACCAAATGACACCACTAGTGTTAAACAGTTACCTTATTGTCTAGAGAAAACAGTGTTCATGTGTGCTTATGAGAACAGGTTCGTTGAAATTTTTCAATATCCCAATTTTTTTCTCAAGCATACTGTACATTTATTAGGTCAATTACAATACACTACATCAATTATGATTACATACGCATTACTTGGATCTCCTTACAGAATGGCACACGCCAAAACAGTGCATACAAAAATGCCACCTACTATAAAGCACAATTGAATTAATGACGAAAATGACACATTTGAGCATGACATATTTTAGATTTATCGTTGTTTTGTTTGTTCATGAATAATCAGTTGTGAATTTTTTTTATTATTTTTGTTAGTTGGAGGGAGGGAAGGACTTGGAGCAGATTCCTAATTGGAATTGAGGAATAAATGTGAATGTGAATTGAATTGATACAAATAAAAAACAAATATAATTAGAATTGAAGTTGCAAAGTGAGGTCTGTTGAGGTGAATAGATACATAAAAAAACGAAAAGGGTCATTCATCAGTTAGGGAGATGAAGAAGTTTGGTGACTCATGTCAGACATGTCAGACAGCCTGCACCAGTCAATTCTGGTTTCAGCTTGTATGCAACAGAAAAAAAATGTTTTTAGGTAAAGTTTGTCATATAAAAAAATATTGTAAATTGTGTAATAGAAGTAATTGATGAAATCACAAAGCATATTTTAATTAAAATTACAGCATAATTTCAAAAGCGTAATCACTTACATAATTTTGCTGTAATCAATTACAATTTTATTTACAGTTACGTAATTGGAGTATAAGCAATGTTGCCAATGTACATAAACCATGTAGTAAACTGTCTAGCAAACGTCACTTTACATGGTTGCACTTTTGAAGTTTTATAGAAATGCAGCCACTTTTCACTGCAATACTCCTCCCAAGTTTCATGAATATTCTTTGTGTAAACAGTGACTCAAAATTAAATGAACAAAGCCTCTCACTTTACACACTTTTTACAGCATCTGGTGTAATTTTACAGAGGCTCGCATGTGGTCGTTACACTGGTGAAGAGATATCCAGACTATTACATCATCAATTTGGACAAGGTACGTCTTTGTTTTATGAATTATAAATTATCAAGGTGATTGCTTCTAAGTTCTAGCAACATTTTTATTTAGAAAGGTATGTTCTTACGTAACATGGTGTCCAGTCCGAAGGACCGCTCAAAGCACATAACGTAACAAATTCCAGCAAGCATGACTGATAATTAATAAATAATAACATCTTGCAAATGTTCCGTTAGCTATACACTAAGGTTAATTTTTGGATTTATGTGATCCTGTCTCCACCAGTAGGTGGCAGCACAGGTTTGATAGGCATCAACCCTTCGATGGTCATATCTCCATCAATACTCCAGATGGCACCACCAGTTGATTTTACCGATTCACCTTTTCGTTCATCGGAATGTTTTTTCGATGCACTTTCATCGTGGTTCAGATTGTGTCTCCTTTTAATGTAGCCTATTTTTCTCATCACTCTTCTGTAGTCATGAATATTCACATTGTCATGAATATTCATCATGCCCTCAGCATGTTGAACGACCATGTGATGGTCACGTTTGAACTTTTGAACTCCTTCCAAATGTTTTTCGTTACCATGGTTGCCAACAACAGCCGAAGTTGCCGTTCCGTTGCGGTCAGATCTCCCAGAATGCATCAGTCGGCGAGGTGCCATGTTCGCGTTTACTTGAAGGTCCCAAAGCATGTACTCCCGATCAACGAGCAATGTCAGCACAACGATGTGCATCACCATGGTTATGGCCAATGCGGTTACCATGGCAACGCAAAGCCTGCCTCGAACCAGGCACAGGCACATGGCCCGGGATCGGTAGGTCCAGCACATATTGTGTCCAGCAACGAGGACACTGTGTCCATCTAATGTCCAGTGGTATCTGTTCTATTCTCTGGACATGAGAAATTCACTCTGGCATTCTGGCATGTCACTTACATGTCAGGCGGATGTCACATGTGCGTCATTTGTGTTTTCATGACGTTGTGTGACATTTGTTGTTCTTTCGTGTGACATATGTCAATGGTATTGAACTTTTGTCTGAATTACATTGATGTCATACAGATGTCATGCGGATGTCATACACGTGTCACGCCTGTATAGTCCCCAGTAGTATGTTGTTGTTCTGTTGTATGTCTGAAGAAAACAAAATATATATTAATCACAATGATGCAAAAAGAAATTGTCTTGACACAAAGTAAACAAAACGTATTGATGTGACATGTGTACATCATTATGATATAATGATACAAATAAATGTATATCATTATGATATAATGATACAAATAAATCTAAATTGAATTAATTGTTCCAAAAATTCCCCTTTGACCAAACGTGACCATCCAGAAATAAATACTTCATCTTTATCATTTCTCTATTGTACATCAATGTTAAGAAAAAAGAACAAAGCATGTTGTGCTACAATAAAACCTTTTTATAACGTACACCATTAGTTGTATGAGTGGGACATGTATGTTTGATTTATTGACATGTATGTTTGATTTATTGACATGTATGTTTGATTTAGTGACATGTATATTTGATTTAGTGACATGTATGTTATTCATTCTGAAAATGAAGTCACACAGTGAATGACTGAAAAGCCACATCTGGCCAAAGTCACACAGAGTGATAAGATAAGAAGTGTAGATAAGAAGATTAGAATGTGCAATGAAATGGTGAAATTGGTTGCTATAATAAACATTGTAGGAATAAATAGATTCAAATAAAATATATTTTTGAGCATTATTTGTTGACATAATCTCCAAGAAAAATTACATATAAAGAGAACATTTAGGGAGGGAGGGAAAATAGAAATAGACATCCATAGAAAGAATTACAGAAGAAACTACAGAAGAAAACACTGAGACAGTAAGAGAGAGAAAATTCCCCCACAGAGGGCGGGAAGAGAGGGGGGTTGATGTACAAAGGTGAAAGGTAGAATCTAGGGCGTGGTGTATTGTTGACCAGTTTTAGACCTCAGTCACTTCGTCTTGTGTCATGTGAAAATAACATTGTTTGACCTTTGCTGTGTACATAGTACATACACAGATCATGCAGTTGGATAGGGTAGGGTAACAGGGGTATGGGTCTCTGTGCACCCATCTGATAATCGACAACTAGTTTATGAGGAGTTGCTTTACTCACAAACATTTTTATTTCACGTACATAACCCTTCCTCTTGTGTGCAAAATGTGCATTAAAAGTAGCAAGACATGTTTAATTTGTTAGTTGTGCAATGTTTTGTTGTTGCAAAAATATATTCAGAATGAAACAAGTAGTAGCATTTGAGTGTAGTAAACTGTGTAAGCAAGAGGTAATATGTTGGTGCTGGGGTATATATATATTTTGGGAATGAAAAATGTCAGGAACACTTTCTATGATTGTACAGTGATTGTAGATTTCAATGCTAACTAAATTAACGCTTTTGAATATTGAATCAAGAACCACCTGTAAGTCTTAGGTTGTGTTATTTAATCTGACTGCTGTACTGTGTTGTGCTGTACTGTACTGTACTGTACTGTACTGTACTTATAGTTTAGGCTGTACTAATTGTGTTGAACTGTTTATTCTCTGTACTGGCCACTGTACTGAATTGTGTACCTGTAATGAACTTCCCTGCACTATGTATGATGTCATACTACACGGTGATGATACAAACAAGTGATACAACTTATGTTGCTGTACTGAATGCTGTATTGATAGTATTATACTTTTATCTATTGTATTATCTATTGTACTAGTTGTTCTTACAGCTCTTTCAACTGTTGTACTGATTATATTGACTGTTGTACTAACTGAACTGTCTGTACTGAACTACTGTATTTACCATACTGGTTACTGTACAACTATATGCTGTTTTTTAATATACTATTTTGTTGTCCACAGTATATTTGCAGATGCTACACTACATATTTATGACTACACAAATGTACATGAATGTGTAGTAATTAACTAATTATTATTATGTGTGGTAATTAACTAATTATTATTTACTATTAAAAAAAATTATAATGTGCCATATATATTCATGAGCATGTACAGTCATTGTAAAAATGTGTATGCAGTCATAACAATCATAGATATTTATAGTTTTAAAACGTATTAAAATAAATAAATATAGTATTAGATTAAGATTAATAAATAAATAATTATAATAAATAAGTATAGGCTGTATTATTGTACATAAAAATTAGACATCTGATCAAACCACTGTATACATTTGACACTATTCAGTAGCAGTACGAACCTGCCTGCTATGTTTGTGGGAGACAGGTGTACANTACAGTCATTGTAAAAATGTGTATGCAGTCATAACAATCATAGATATTTATAGTTTTAAAACGTATTAAAATAAATAAATATAGTATTAGATTAAGATTAATAAATAAATAATTATAATAAATAAGTATAGGCTGTATTATTGTACATAAAAATTAGACATCTGATCAAACCACTGTATACATTTGACACTATTCAGTAGCAGTACGAACCTGCCTGCTATGTTTGTGAGAGACAGGTGTACATTATAGCTAATTGACTTATGTAGCAAATAATATATATCAATGAATAAAAATAAATGAATATGGGATTTTGTAACTTACCTTGACTCATGTGCTACTATTCCCTGTAGTGACCAGAGCTGAATGGAGACTCTGTTTCTCTGGGCTGTGTCACTCACAGACTAGTGATATGTTATCAGGACCCTCCTGTTGTGGTACTATTTGGACCACCCTCCCTGTCTACCACCCCACCCCACCATAGTGCAGACATCTGCCATTGGCTTGGTTCTGATAATGTATGGTCCCTGCAGACAATAACTGGTCCCCAAGGCATGCATGGGAAAACACCTGGGGTTTATACACATGAGCATGTGAGCCTGTATAGATGTTCCCTCACATATATACCACAAGCAGCATGCACACACACATGCACGCATGCACACACACACACACACACACACACACACACACACACACACACACACACACACACACACACACACACACACACACACACACACACAAGCACATACATGCACATGTGTGCACAGAGTCCACAGACACATACATGCGTACATATGCATACACATGCAGAGGTGCACACACACACGTACGCACGCATGCACACATACATACTGGGATGACCCCTTAAGACAATTAATTAAGTAAACAATAACTATAAATACTAAAGTAAACAATAAGAAACACTCAATGGTCGGTACTTTTGCAGTTGAGCTGGTTGTGTCCGTCAGGTTGCCAGCCCATATGGCCTCAGGTTGCCAGCCCATATGGCCTCAGGTTGCCAGCCCATATGGCCTCAGGTTGCCAGCCCATATGGCTGGTGGCTTTTAAAGCCTTTTTGTAATTTTGACCACTTTTGACTTTTTGTATTTTCATCCATAACAAGTTGTTCAATAAATCTCATCCTGTATTCTGATATAACACCTGAACCGCTCTGTTGATGGGGATATTTTTGTCCAAACTTTTTTATCAGAGCTACCGGTAGTAGAATATTGGTCGGACTGGTAAATTTTTAAACTTACCAGCCCAATCAGGCAAATGTTTTCACCCCTGGTAGCAGGGCCGGGGCTGGGATTGATCCTTATTCTTTCACTTAGTCAGCCAGTTTTTCTTCTGGCAGCCCGTCTCCTCTCACCCAGTAGGGTGCCTTGCAAGATGCTTTTTGAGATCGTGTTGCACTGAGTGACATGGCGAAACCAGGAGAGCTTGCTTTCTTTCACTAATGGCAACAAGGCCTCCAACTCCCCAGCAAGGGAACCCACTTGTCTCATGTTTTCATTCATTTTGTGATCGTTGTACTGCAACAACCCAACGAGAAAACATTGAACGAATAAGTTAAAATAACATAGCTGCATTTGTAAACATGTGTGTTGTTTGTCCGCCCTGTCTGCTGCAGATTACCATATGATTATTTTTTTACTATAGGCGCAGATAAGTAAATATGCCTGTTCAGTTTGTTGGGCCTACTCGCAACTCCACAGGAGTTTCCAGTGTGAAATAAAGAAAACATTGCAACTGTATAGACCCGTATTTACACAAGCAATTAGTCTGGCAGAGATATCTGAGGAACTATTTGGTGTTTTTTCACTGACATTTCCTACATGTTTCATTGGTAATATACTATGGCTTATTTGTATTTTATTACATGATATATTTTAAAGTCAGTGTCCTCAATAACAATTGTAATGGGAAGTTAAGATACAAATAGGCAGTCAGTAATTTAATATTAAGTCAAAATATTGCATAGTAATGAAATAAATGTTCAAATGGTTATTTTGACATATCCAAACTTTTTTTTACCTTTGTAGAAGTTTTGGTACATACATGCATTGTCATTCATATTATATGACTTAGATTAATCAATCACAAGAAAAATCTGTTTAATTATTTTTAGAATATGATATTTGTTAATGATTACAATTGACAAAAATTCCTATATAATAGATATAAGGATAGCATAGCATTGTCATTGCTATATTTGGATAACTATGGATATGTGAAGATACAAGCTCTACAGGTTTAATCTTGTCAGCTTTAATGTTAAACAGATGTCTTACCCCAAAGGTTCTGATCACAGGGTGTTTAGATTGAATTACAGAAGAGGTAATTAAAAATACATTAACAACTACAAGATATGCCAATATCCCTATGGTGTAGGTGGGGAGCTGTGGTCTTGAGGTTAGAGCACCTGCAAGTTGATGGAGACAGTGGTACCATTCCACCTGGTGTCTATGCCAGGGGAAGTAAAAGATCCCATGCTGGGAAATGGAGAAAAACTGTTGTGGACTCACTGACTCTAGATAAGAAAAACCCTTAAATAAACCACTCATGTATTAGCCCAAGACAGGGCTGTCTGAAGTTGAATGTCACAAGAAATCACAAGGTGTAGAATGTCACAAGAAATCACAAGGTGTAGAATGTTGACTATTAGGAAGTTGGAACAGGTGTCTATATTGCTTCAGGACAATGTGATATTCTTGCTTGGACAGCAAACTTGTGTTAGTTGTTGTTAATGGAATTGTTAATAAACCATCTTGGTAATGGATATAGTCTGTATGGACAAGTTATTATAACTGTTTTTACAGGATTCTATTAACAAAATTATTGGTTATGCTGGTTTACCAAGGATTTAGGCTCTATGGAAGATCACCCGCCTGCCCCCGTGTTCCCACAGGATTTCAGCAGTACACAGGTCTTCTTTATTGTAATATTTTAAGCACACATGAATGTGTACACTATTACGACATTCAGTTGCTTATGTAAGTACATAGCTATTGAGTTTCGTTTAACTGTAACTAAGCTAATTGATTATTTAAATATTTGTTATGTAATTACTCAACATGATTGTTCTATATGGACAGCCATGTAGGGGATATGTTGGTAACATATATTAAACTTTATGAATATTAGTAATAAAGTAATGGATATTTTTTTGTATTAAACAAACATTATTTTAGTACAGCAGTGGTATGCCATCATGTATACATATTGTGGCTGTTAAGCTAATGTACAATGAATGTTGTTTGAATAAATAAGTTGAATTGAATCAATCCCATTCTCGTTTTGTGTTCAGTTGTAGTCTTTCTCGTTTTGTGTTCAATTGTAGTCTGGATATGTTAAAGTCATATAAGTTAATTATATTTTATCATATTGGAACATTCCTATTAATTTCTGTAATTTAATTAATCATGTTACCACAGGCTTAGTAACTCTAAAGTGCATGATTGATTAAATTGTTAAATCTGGCTAAGTGTGGTTTCCTCTGCTGAGAGAACTATGTAGTGACCTTTGACCTCCTAAATGGACCCTGACTAGATCATTATGCAAGATCACCCTGGGGGACCATGGCAGACTACACAACAATCATAGACTGTTTACTACCCTCCTCTCCTACCCCCCCTGGCCATGACTTCTGATACCCTGGCTATTTATCTTCCTGATCCTGTGGCTTATCAGATTTCTGGCAGTAAAGTGGTATCAGATGATTAAAACCAGAATTGTCATTAATTATATTATATTAGTTTGTCTCTCCTTTCTTGGTGATTTTTTCTTTGTTTCTCTTCTCTGTACACATCTGAGCAATTCTCAAAAGTCACTACAAAAGTGTCACGAACTAGTAAAATTTAAAAGTTTTCAAGATTTTGTTTTAGTTAGTTTTTCAGTTTGGATGTATACGTTTCATCGTTACTCTCCATGAAAGTAATGATGAAATGATAATTATTAAGGAATTTGTATTTCTTGAATACATGGAGCTTTAATTATTATCCCTGGTAGCTATGTTATAAAATCAGGCAGACTGTGTCATAGTAAACATGCCCATCACAAGGGCATAACTTTCTGTTTACTTACCTTTGTACATATAATTCTTCTTCCTGTTGAACAAACACAAACTAAACATTATTTTGCCTTTTTATGTTTTTCTTGAACTTGTATATAAGTGAAAGAATAATTATAGTGTGGCTGAATGCTTCCCAGAGAATTCTGTAAGTTGGTGTTTGATTGAACAGGTCTGCCTGGGGGTGACAGGTAACGTACTTTGAATGGTCCCAAGGACACATTTAGAGGTCGCTCACTATTGTTGACATTTACCTATTTGTACAAAGTGCACTAAAGGGGGGGTAAGGGGGGAGGCTGGTCAAGAGGGGAGGGGGATCAAAGTCTGTGTACTATTTTTTTTAAATGGTCATGGCAAGGCACTGTAATATACTTAAATGTTCAAATCAAAACTTTGTTAAAAACAATTATCAATACGACACCCTGGAGTTGCTAGAAAAACACAGTTATTGGAGATAAATGTAATGCATGTCCTATACATGAACTGTGACAAATTGCTACATTGGTATATTTTTCAATCTGGAAAATAATCAACATTTTAAAGTACTAATTCATGGAGGCAGATGTATGAAAGTTAGTATGCTTTGGACAAACAGGTAGATGTTGACAATTTTTAATGGATGGACTGTTTCCAGGCATGTTAATATTTTGATATCTTGTAGCCAAGCAAACTTATTCTTGCGATCTCTTTCAGCTCGAGTACTGTGCCAGTTTGAGGAATTTGGATGAGATTCAACACAGAAAAAACTACAAGTTTATACAGGTGAGTCTTATGCCAGATGATGCATGAATTTCAAAACAATAGCTTATTTTTAAAAGGATATTGAAAAAAGTGTCCACAGACTACCATACAGTTCCTATGGCTATATGATCATTTGCTGTCAGTAGATGTTTTATCACTTTTTCTACAGGGGTTGTCAACAGGGGTGAAAACTAAAAAGTGACCACAGAAAGCATGAACTGCCACCATTGTTTTTTGTGTGCGATCCTTCTTTTGTTTTGTCTCCAGTAGAAGAATCGCAAACATGCTAACATATTTTCCAAAGTTTTATCATACTGAAATTGAAACTATGTCAACACTTCTACCTCTTCTACATCGATAATTGGCAGAGTCCGTTTGTCACAATGTTTACGCCAATAGTAGTTTAGCAAACGAGATCACCAGCTCTGTGGGTCCACGACAAGTTTTTCCATTTCCCTGTGTGGGATTTTTTACTTCTTCTGGCATAAACACCAGACAGAAAGGATCAACAGCTCTTAGGGTCTCTTCCAAAAGACACCGGCAAAGTGGGATAAACGAAATTGCTCAAGTTTCAAAATGACTGCAGGACAAACCCCGGTCCCTTCGTCCGAAAGTCCGTGGCTCCACCACACGACCTGTGGCTCCACCACACGACCTGTGGCTCCACCACACGACCTGTGGCTCCACCACACGACCACCGTTCCTCACAGTGTTTTGAGTCTTTCCATTTGTAATGTAGTCAATGCCAATGGATTAAAAATTGCTTGCCACCTGTCAAAACCTTGGTTGATCTCGTGTTAGGGACATCACTAGTTTTAGTTATTACAGGTTTGTTCTGGTTTCTTTGCAAATGTGTATCATTATATCGTATTGTGACACAAATGTAGCGATGTATCATATTATGGCGTAGTTTACTGGCACAGCCTTAGTGGTTCACAGTTGTCACAAGTGTCTAAGGCCAATCTGATTGACACAAACAATTGGCACTTTGTTCACAGGGTGACATATGTGTTCCTGTCTTGATGCGGTCGATATTTCAACGGGAGAAAATTGACACAGTCCTTCATTTTGCAGCACAGTCTCACGTAGGTAGGACATTATAACTAAAGAGTTTGGTTTCTCCCAGTCTACTTAGCACACTAGGTAGGACATTATAACTAAAGAGTTTGGTTTCTTCCAGTGTACTTAGCGCAGTAAATAGGACATTATAACTGTATGTAACGCAGTGTTTATGGGGCGTGATAGATCCTGGAGATGATAAAATAATGTTATTTTGTGAATGTTGTCATTAAACTGACAATAACTAATAAAAAATAAAAGGCCTTATAAATACATCATCTAGCTTTCTTTATTAGTTGGTTGCTGTTGGAGCTGCTGCAGCAGCTGCTGCTGCTGCTGCAGCTGCTGCTGCTTCTGCTGCTCTATATTTACAAAGAAATCCAACACAGGTGCAAATTAAATTGTTGACTAACTAGTGTGTTTCATAATGCAGTATCAGTAATTTTCTTTGTAATGTGCTTTTGTTGAGCTCTGTAGCGACACCTAGTGAATGAACCATGAAACAGTGCCTCTGGGGCATGAGGCCTAACACAAATAGGGAGGGATATTTCTGGTTATGCTCCCGCTGAATACGAGAGACTTAGCAACATAAATACCAACATCATGTTAATGTACATATAATCTAATTAATCACGGCCTTGTCTTTTAACAATAAACAAATGCTTTATGTTAAAATACGACAATGAAAATATAACCAAGATTTTTTATGGTCGACGGGTCCGTAAACCAGGTAATAACAAATTAAAAGCCTAACTGAATTCATGAAATTACGCATGTAATCATTATTACGTATTATTCAGGTCTTTCATTCTGGAATTCTCTGAATTTCACAAGAACCAATGTCTATGGTACACACGTCCTCATCAATGCTGCATACGAAGCAGGAGTTAAGAAGTTCATCCACATCAGCACAGATGAAGTCTATGGTGGAAACAGCACTGTGGTATGTCAAACTGAAAGCATCAAGTAAAAACGAAAGTGCTTTAATTCATGATATAATAGAATCTCTTGGATTGGGATGTGATAGAATTTATGTTCATACTCCACCATATACCCAGTTGAGCAATGCCACAAAGGAGTGCGTAATTTGCAAAATTTAAAAAGAAATTGTTTGCATGGAGAACATGCACTGACTTATGTACAACTCATATTTTTAAACATCTTAAAGTGAAAGCAAAGTAATGGATGAAATATGGCGGGTGCACATTTGAACAAAGCAGTAAGCATATGGAGAAGTTTAAAATGAAAGTAATGTATTAACATTAGCGAAAGTAATGCATTTTATGTTTATAATTGATTATTTTGGTTATTGTTAAAAAAGAAAAGAAAAATATAAACCATGTTAAAAATAAAAAATTTAATCTCTACACTTCTGTGGCCTGACCTGGGAAAGAAGCAAGTTTTGATTGATTGATGTATGGATGTTTTAGAAACTGAAAGAAGATGCAAGTTTAAAGCCAACAAATCCATACGCAGCCAGCAAAGCAGCTGCTGAGAGCATCGTACAGTGTTATTGGGAGGCTTTCAAGGTCAGTTACTTGGAGGTTTGAAGGTTAATTACTGGGAGGCTATCAATGTCAGTTTCTGGAGGCTTTCAAGGTCAGTTACTGTGTTGATTTTAGGGTAAGTTACTTGGGTCTTTCAAGGTAAGTTACTTGGGGCTTTCAAGGTCAGTTACTGTAATGATTTCAGGGTAAGTTACTTGGGGCTTTCAAGGTCAGTTACTGTGATGATTTCAGGGTAGGTTGCTTGGGGCTTTCAAGGTCAGTTACTGGAAAGGCTTTCAAGGTCAGTTACTGATATGTTTTCAAGGTCAGTTACTGAGATGCATTCTGCCAACAACCCAAAAGTTTGAATTTCAAATGTGTTTTTGAGTGCAATAATTATAATTCTCATGCATCAAAATGAAGCACTTACACATATTAGGCTCAAGAAAGTTATCCTCATTCCATGAGACATCTTGATATTGTTTAAATGTTATTTCTAACCCAGTTATATGAGAGTGCAACTTTAATAAAATTATTAAAACAATTATTCGACTGTCGAGATGCAGATGAGTTATGTTTTATATATATATATATATATATATATATATATATATATATATATATATATTCCTTGATCCCATTTAAGTTGACCTTTTATGTATATATCGCTTTACCTGGTCTGCCGTATGCTGCAAATATGGTATTTCAAAATTACAAGGCTCTGGAAAAAACATGCTCAAAATAAAAAAAAAAATTTGTTTTTAAACTGCACTATCAATGTCGATGCTAATCTAAAATGGATTCGTTCCGCATTGACACATTAAAACTTTAAGCAGACCAGCTTTGGTCTGCTTAAAGGTAGCAGTATATGCATAAACGGTCGACTTAAAAGGGATCTAGGAATATGTATATATATATACACATATGACTTACAATTTGTTTAATATGTACATGTTTGTGGATCTTGAGTCCGAATAAAGATGATAATAATAATATTTAGTACCAGATATGATAAGTCACTATTTGATGAGGTCAAACAAATATATGTGGTTTTAATTATATGTTCGCTATGAAGCATAGGTATCTAATATATATGAGAAAACATATTACTTTAAAAAAAAATTATTTCTCTGTATATCTTGGTAGATATAAACAAGGGGATTTGCAGTTTATTTTAACTTCACAAATTTATGTTGATTTGATATAATTTCCTTGCTGCTTTTACCTGTTTCTACTTGTGTAACTGTCTACATTATGTGGTGTTAGTTTTATTATAGAAATCCGAACCATTCTGTAGTGTTCCCGTTAGTTTTTAGGTCATATTGGTAGATTGGGTTACATCTTTTTTGGATGGAAAAATACTACAGGGTCAACAGTGAGACATAATCATGAGGTGTTGATATTACAAAATCCTGGGTGAAAATGCCATGGTGGTGTTACTACAGTACCCAGCCAATAAAGAAAATAGCTGTACAGACCCATAAATTAAGCCCACAGACTGTGGGCTTCACAAACTGTGGGCCACAGTTTTATGATAGCACATGACATGTCAAGTTTCTCATTTTGTTCAGTAGAGTAACTGCTTGTTCTACTGTTTTTTAGTTCCCAGTGATCATCGCAAGAGCCAACAATGTCTACGGGCCACGACAATACCCGGAGAAGGTCAGTGGAGGATTTCTAAAAAGTAAAATGTTATAAATGTCTCTCCATTAGTGCTTGGATGGAGAAAGTAAGGAGAGTGAAATGGTGAAATAGAAAGAGAATTCGTCTTCTTCGATGGTCTTCGCATTTTTTAGTATGACACGCAACTTCTCGTTCGTCTTAGTTTCTTTGTAGTATCTTGAGTTGTCGAGCACAGGCTTGTTTGTGTGATTTGTTTGTATTTATTGTTAATATTAATTAAAGCAGCCATTTAACAGTATTAATTAAAGCAGCCATGTGATCGTTGTATATCCGAATGTATTTGTTCTTGTTTTAGGTCATTCCAAAGTTCATATCACTTTTAGAGAGCCACAAGAAATGGTAAGTCAATGGTTAATGTTGTTATTCCAAAACAGGTGGTGGTTGATCAAGGGTTGATATTATTTACCATATTCAACCTAACAAGCATACAGTATGCTTGATTTGGGCCATGGAAATGTCAAGGAATGTCAAGTAATCTGTTCTTATAAGTGTACACCAAAATGTGCTTCTCTAGACAATAAGGTAATTTGATGACTAGTGTAGAACAGCTGAAAAGTGGTGCCAACTATTTAACACCAGATGGCGACACTTTTTAGTTTTCCACACTTGTCAAATTACAATAATTATGGATCCTGCTGATTAAAAGGGGAGTGTACGCTAATTAGGCGATGCATGCTTAATATGTCGAATGCGGTATGTATTTAAATGATGTTTCTGTTCAAAGGTTAAAATTATATATATATCTAAATTATCTGATTAAGTCTTATTGTTTGTTAAATGTTTATTTATATACAATTACTGGTACTTATAGGATAATACATTTGGGATTATATACAATTTGTTACTTAAAGAGAATAGATTTTTACTCATACATGTACATTTAAGACAAAGAACTTTCTAAGGAAAATTGGTTTTGTAATTTGAAACTAAACATTTTTGACTGTCAAAAACTTGTTTCATGTTTCAGGTAATTTATGACTCTTTCAATGCTACAGTTATCTCAAAATAATGTATGTAAATTAGATTTGGCATTTTCTAACAATTGGACATCCTTTTACTATTTATTATCTGTCAGAAAACTAGTAAAATCCTACCATTTTTCTTCAAAAAATAAGCTCTTAAAATGCTCCCAATTCAATTGTATCAAAACAGCAAGTAACAAATGTACATGTACAGCAAATTTCCAACGAGAACATGCTATTATGAACAGTAAAATAGTGGCCTTACCCACATTTATATGATTGACTTGATCAATGATGACATTTCAGTTATATCCACGGTGACGGTAGTGTCACACGTAACTTCCTCTACGTGACCGACGCAGTTGAAGCGTTTGACAAAATCCTACACCAGGGGGAGCCTGGAGAGGTATACAATGTGGGCACAGACTTTCGGTTGTCAGTGATCGACCTTGCGAAGTCCCTCATTAGAAAGGTATGTTCTAACTTTGCGCTATGCAAAGTCTGACATTTGGTCACAAGACATTTGGTCACACAACATTTCGTTACATACATTTGATGACATAATGCAGAGTGCAACATTTGTTCACAAAATTATTTTAGTATGGCAATCACAAACAAAACAAATAAAAAAAAAATATTTAATAATTTCTTGAATGCAGTAGAGGTATAAACATGACTACACGGACACGTCTTTCATTACTATTAATTTCTTTATCCATTATTAGAGTCCACTACCACTAATTTGACACTGCAACACTGAATTGATTAGTATTTATATAAAAATAATATCCATACAAAACGTTTTACAGTCGTGATCTTCGATCTCTTAATATTTTCAAAAATACACATTTTATGGCAAATATGCCAGTTTTAATCCATACATATAGATCAATGTACTTAAAGGCATTAAAACCATTAAAGCTTCACCTTGATAAACTTTGTCTACAAGTATTGAAAATTCTTTACCAGTGTTTGCAAATGTAGGCACGTTTGAATTGGTAACAATGAACTTATTTTTAAAACATTGCGTTTCAATAAAACACATTACTGTGGTCAAGCTAGAATATATATATATATATATATATATATATAATATTTGTAATTGGTGAAAACATGTTCTGTAGTATAAACTATACATATATATATATATATAGTTTATATATATATATATATATATATAGTTTATATTTAGTATAAACTATATATATATATATATATATATATAGTTTATACTACAGAACATGTTTTTATGACGAAAATAATTAGATTTTGTAACAGAAAGACCTGAAAATCAAATGATCATTAACAGAATTGGGGTCAGTTACATTATATCAATTCCAGTTACACATCAATTACAAATACCAATTACACACCAATTACAAATATCAATTCCAATTATGCCTAAAAAATACCAATTGCATTTCCAAAATACCAATTCCAATTATCAATTCCATATCAAAATGAAAGTCTGTGAACAGAGCAACCTGCCATACATACTCAATGACACAAAAAATAATATATATGTTAGAGCAGCTTTATTTAACATCTGCATATAATACATAATAGGAAACAAATATTACAACATATTATATTTTATTGATTATCTGTAGCGAATAATTTAAGTAAAAATTATATAACTAAAAAGTATTTGAAAGCTAACTGAAAATACCAGTTACATTTTCTCCAATTCCAATCACTTTTGAAAACAAAACACAAATTCTGGAAGTGGAATTGTTTTTTACCAATTACAATGTAATTGACCCCCAAGTCTGATCATAAATATATAGGCACATGATAAGGTTATGAAAAACGATCAGATTGTGTACCTTTTGTATGCCATGTTTAGCTCACAGTGGCCCGAACAGACGACGATGTGACAAAGTTCATTGAGTATGTTGCCGATCGACCTTACAATGACCTTCGCTACTTAATGGACTCGAGTAAACTCCATGACCTTGGCTGGGCGCCGAAGGTCAAATGGGAGGAAGGAATGGAAAAGACAAGTAAGGCACAATAGAGACAGTTGTTGAAATTATAAATTCTGTACTATGCTGATGAGGTGTAGCCGCAGCCTTGGTTTGGTTGTTGGCGGTTCCTTGCAATTTCTCCAGCCATTGTCTTTCCAAGGTTGGTCCATTCCTATTTTTTTCTGCCTCTTAATTTTATACTGGTAGTTCTCCTTCTATGCTTCTAAGTATTAGACATTCAGGTCTTCTTTACGGTAATTTTATCAATGACCGTATTTATTGACCCTGCTTTCTTCTCTTAATGAATCAGCAGACCTTCTTCGTTAACCCCTAATTTATTTAGCTCAAATGACCGGTTAAGATTCCCGAGCACAAAACCTATATCTAATCCTAGCAAAATTTTTCAGGAAAAAACCTTGTCTGATGAATAGGGTACAATAAAAATATATAAATGTACAATTAATTAGTTAAATAAATAATAATAAATTAGTTGACGCATGTGTACAAATCATAGTTACTTAGTATTTTCAGATATTTTGTTAGCGCTAGTGTTTGCAGTCAGTACACCATTTAAATGATAATTGTTCAAAATTAATAATGTATTTTCAGTTGCTTGGTACAGAGAGAACAAAGATACTAACATCTGGACTGGGGTAGAGGAAGCCCTCATGCCACACCCCGTGGGGGCATTCTGTCCCACTGCACCCCACAATGACAGCAGCATGGTGATACCACACCCAGTTCCCATGGCAACGGGAGACGTCGTCAAGGTGGATGGTGACATCGTCGGTTTGCCGATGCTGCCCGAATATCATAATGTTGAATAACTGCTCCTCTCCATGGCAATGAGTTGCCATGGAGTCATGACAATCTAAAGGCTGGTTTACATGATTTATGCTTACATGATTTGTGATAACACCGTATCACATGACATTGTCACATAACAGCTAAATTGGTCCCTGAATGCTGAATTCTTATAAATCGTTGCTGACTTGGTCAAATTTAGACCAATCTCAATTCGACTGCCAGAATCGTAGACACAGATTTGTTATTTGCTATTTGCCCTATGGTACCACGTGACACTGTCAGCCGACCAATTGGACAATTAGTCAGTTGTGCAAACTGGCCTTTATATAAGTTTTCAGGATTGAAAATGTGGGTCCTACTGCATAATTCTGTGATCTATTTGTTCCCGTATGAACATGTGTCTTGGATTACAAAGGAATCCCTCAGGTAGACATAATTAGAGTTGTTGTTATGATCGTTATATGCAGGTTTATATAGCGAAACATGTGGCCTTTCACATATGTTTATAGTACATTTGTATATATTTATATATACATATATTTGTATGAGCTGTTACTATCTTTACATTTGGGCCACACTCTGAAAAATATACAAATATATCTTCTGAGTATTTATATCCACGAATAGGCAGGCAGATACATTGTTGATGTTAATAATGAAGATTCAAAACAATGAAAGCCAATGTTCATGTGTCAGTTAGTCTAATATATCCAACCATGGTGAAAATTAAATGGACTCATTGTTTTGACACTTCAACAGCGAAACTATATCTATTGTGACATCATGACCACACAAATGTGTTTTAATGAATCACAATGTAAAAATATATAATTTGACGTTACCTATTTATGAATATCAGATTTGTCATTCAGTACAATTTCAACAATTTGCAATGCCTGTTGACAAAGGTGATCTTGTGATGTGCATGTCATTAACAACTGTAAAATTACACATATATGCCAAAGTATAGTTTTAAAATGTGGTTAATTAGGACAGACATAATTTATACTATGACGTGATTTTACAATAAAAACAACCACACTTTGTACCTATGAAATAGAATTATGCATAAAAACCTCAAGATGTGGTCATTTTGAAGTGTGCCATGAAGTTGTAGGATAATTGGTTTGGTCACATTACAGAAGGGGAAACAATTATCGTGTGTGTGTGTGTGCATGCATGCGTGTGTGCATGTGTGGATGTTCATATGATGTCTAAGAGTTGGTTTCACAAAGCAATCTTACCATACAAATCTTTTTTTAAGTTTCTCAAAGAAATCTTGGTAGTTACGTACAACTGTTCACAATGATCTTCTTGTTTTCTACAAGTGTTCACAACCATCTTCTTGTTTTCTACAATTGTTCACAACGATCTTGTTTTCTACAAGTGTTCACAATGATCTTCTTGTTTTCTACAAGTGTTCACAACAATCTTGTTTTCTACAATTGTTCACAACGATCTTCTTTTTTTCTACAAGTGTTCCAAGTTACATACTTCACCAAACGTCCATTCCTTCGTATGGTACGAACGCTTTGGGAAACCAGCCCCAGGATGATAGTCACTCTAACTACTGTGTTTGTGTGAAATATATCTATCTTTGTAGGTGTGCGTAGTGTATAATTTGTGGTGATTATTAATTAAGAAAGCCTCTAGTTGTGTTAAATATATTTACTATGCATTCAGTTGAACGTGTAATCAAGTACGGCATATGCTACAACCAGTATATGCAGTTATACTGTCCCACTACACATCATATATTTTCTTAGCATTTTGTAATGAAAACAGCATGTATCAACCTTAGGGCTGCAATAATACACTAACCCACGATACAGTAATATACTAACCCACGATACAATATGGTATTTTTGTTACGATACGATACAATATTAACGCCACTTTAGACAGCTGTAAATGTCTATGGAGAGCACAATGCTCACTAATGAACAAATTGATTGGACAAAATGCAATTATTCTTTTGAGAATACGACATTTTGAAAAATAACCCGAAGACACTTTTCCACAAGAGATCGATATTCTAAGTCACTAACTATTATTTGATCAGTTGGGTGCAAACAAATTTATGTGCTTTTGATGTACACCCCGTAGTTTTGATATGATCAAACTTTGGAAAATATATTTACTGTATCGTATATATATATATATTGCAATTCTTGTAAAATATTTTGAGTATTGCATCATGAGTAGAATGTCATGACTCATCGATGAATCGCTGCTGTAATCCGCACAGATATAAAATGTTTGTTGTTACTACCAAATTAAGGTGCTTAACTAAAGAAGAGTGAACAGGATGCCTGCTGTTTCATTTACACATACAATACAGTTATGATTTTGCTACAGTGTTGTGGTGTTGTGATTAAGTAAAATAACCATAACTTGGAATTAATTTTATTTTTAATTATCCTTGCAGTATTTTAAGTATGAAATGTTAAATTAAATTAAACACCTGTTATACAGTGACGCAAGATTGTTCTTGGAAGTATAATATTCAGAACTTTTTTAAAATATTATTGGATATACAGTGAGGATATCCACAGAGAGGATCCCACTGAGAGGATCCACTAATTTGAGCCCACTGATAGCATCCCACAAAGATGATCCCAAAGAGAGGATCCACACAGAAGATCTCCACTGAGGATCCCCACAGAGAGCATGACAGAGAGAGAGTCCCAAAGAGGATCCGACAGAGAGGACCTGCACAGAGATAATCCTCACAGAGCATCCCAAAGAGGATCCCAGTGAAGATCCTACAAAAATGATTCCACATAGAGTATTTCGTGAGAGATTGTTCTCAAAAAGAGGATCCACACAAAGACGATTCCACTGAGATGAGGGAATCACACAGAGAGAGGATCCCACAGTGAGAATCCAACATAAATTATCCCCAAAGAGAAAATATCCCCAGAGAACACCCCACGGCTCCCGGAGGCTGTACCATCGAGAGCGGCTCCTCGGAGGTTGAACCGTCGAGAGTGGCTTCCCAGACACTTTACTGTCGAGAGTGTGTCCTCGGTGGTTGAACTATCCAGAACGGCTCCCCGGAGACTTTACCGTCGAGAGCAGCTCCCCAATGGTTGAACAGCTTCCCAGAGGATGTGCCGTTGGGCCGGATCTTCGGTGGTTGCCCGGCAGGGTTGGATCTCTGGTGGTTGGATCCTGTGGTTGGATCTCCGGTGGTTGGGCCATGGGGTCAGATCTCTGGTAGTTAGACCGCTGGGTCGAATCTCTTGTGGTTGGACCCCGGTGTTGGATCTCCGGTGGTTGGACCTCGGGGTTGGATCTCTGATGGTTGTATCCCGGGGTCAGATCTTCAGTAGTTTGCACGCGGGGTCGGATCTCCGATGGTTGGACCGCGGTAACTTAGTATAATATAATTAACTATTTACTCACAACCAACTGCCATTATGACCATACTGGTTCTCATTGCATATGTAGGATATTGTTTTCGAAGAGTGTAAACAGCTCGCATTTCTTGTGTAAAGTAATTGCTATACGGTCGGTCACGTGGTTGCGTAGACTGTTATGGCAGATGAGATTGAGATCAAGCGCCGTAAGTAACGGATCCATTCGCTAGGTGAGCGAGACGAGAGAGACATGAGGAAATCGCAGAAAAAAGACACACATTACATGTATACTCAACCGTGAATATGGACTGGATCTAATCCTGGTATTTGCGTGTTGTTTCGTCATTCTATCTTCAATTTTATTTATAACATATAGTCAATAGGACTTGCCAACACACCCGCGAACTTGTCCAGTCAAATACAATTATACCAGTCTTACGCAACAATGGCACTTCGTAAGCCGAGTTCACAGGATGAGACGTCCACGGGGACTGCTAGCGATGAAGCTTGTGCAGTTTGCGACACCGACCAATTTCGTTTAATTATAAAAGAACTCTTACGTGACAAGCGCGTGCTTTTTAAAATGAAAAAGTGCTTTTCCCTCAAAACCTGGTTGATGGGATAGACTACTTGAAGACTAAGATTGACAAACTGGCAACAGCCATCGAACAGCGTGATGCCCGGATCGAAGATTTAGGGAAGAAGGTGAGCACCTTAGAGACAAAATTCGATGGGCTTGAACAATACTCACGCAGAGCGAAGCTGCGTTTCCAGGGATTGAAGGAGACCGCAGGAGGTGAGGATGTCAAGGGAATGATCATCGACATTATCAACAACAACATGGGTGTCTCTCCCCCGCTTCAGTCAACTGAAATTGTGCGCTGTCATCGTGTCGTGCGGACTCCGACTGAACCGGGACGTCCCCGAGCTGTGCTGGTCAAGTTCCAGAGCGAACGTCGCCGAGACGCCATCCTGAGACAACGTGGCAACCTGAAAACAACCAGGGCAAACCGCGTCTACGTCAAGGAGGATTTGACAGCCATACGTGCGCAGCTGGCATACCAGGCCAGAATCCTGCGAAAAGAAGAAAAACTTTCTGACACCTGGACGGTGAATGGAAAGGTCGTTGTAAAGGACCAACAGATCAAGATTGCCGTCGTTACGACAAAGACAGACTTTGAAAAGTGGAAATGAAATGGTGACCAGAAATGCTGCTGTAATTGTACATTCACATGCCATGACTACATGAAAAATTACGCAAATATTTGTCTGTGAATTTAGTTATTTTCTTTATATAACATTAGCCTGTCGTTTGTATAATTTCGCCAACTATACATTTACACTTATTCGTTTATTTTATGCAAAAGGCTAAGCTGTGCATAGCATTAACTTTAACGCTCTTTTATTCTAATATTCGTTATTGTTATGTTATGCTATCAAGTGCAATTTATTAACTTATTATTTTCGTTTATCTTTTATTTTATGAGATAACTTGTTGCAAAATTTGAACTGAAAATTGGATAAAAACACAACGACAAGTTGAAGTGCATTTGTCGTTTCGTTATGTTTATATTTGTTATAATTTTAGCTATATTAAAATACTATGCAGAACAAGCTATGTGCAGTATGCTATGCGGGAAATAACACTGTAAATGCACGCAATACTGATGTATTCGTAATTTTTTAAAGTGCAACTAATTATAAGTATTATTACTTGAGCAGTGTTACTATTTCATGGATTGTTTACTGCTTACATTCTAGCCATCTTTAATATGTGTCTTTATCTATTTATTATTTTCTATGCAAGATTATGTACTGATACTTCATGTATCATGAAACGGTATATGCATACTAAGCATATAGACATATGTAATTGGAACGTCATAATTATGTGTAATTTAAGAGTAATATTTGATTGACCCCCACGGTCCTTTTCTTATAAAGTTAAACCATTTGAGTATTTTATTTTTGGGTAACCGTAGCTTGCCATGTGTAAATTTGGCCCATGTTATGCTCAAACTTCTCTCCTGTACAGGCCAATCTTTTACATGATCCTTGTACATTTTATACTTCTTTACATGATCCTTGTACATTTTGTTGAATGTTATGTTTTTTATTATTTTTATTTTTGTACTTCTTTAGCTCAGCTTGCATGAAACAACCTAATTGATAAGCGTAATTAATATGAGCAATTTTTACAGCTATTGTATTAGAGTGCAATTGTAAAAATAGTGTCCCTGTTTAAACTTGTCAAACCACAGCTGGTTATGTTTCTCCTTTTGTTATTCTTATTTACGATTTTCACACAAAGCATCTTTTCCAGTCTTTATTGCAGCACAATCTCGACATACCTTAAGAATGTGAATCTTAATTTAACTGTAATTCACTTAAATGTTAATTAATTATATTCACAAATTAAGCGTCATGCATTCCTAAAAGAAATCAGTATTTATTTGAAACTATATTACATAGATACATTGAATAACATATATAAATTAGATGACAGATTTAAATAAAATATTCTTACAGTACCAGGGAGGTTTTCAAAACAATTGTTTAAATCACATTTTACACCTAAATAATGGTGAAAATTATGACAGCAATGCTTTGCCAGTAATTCCAAATTCTTCATATTATGATATTGAAAATTTCAATTCCTTGGTAAACAGTAGCGGTAATCACGTTGGTATATTTATTACTAATATTCAGTCCATCAGTGCTAAATTTCAAGAGCTGGAGGCTTTTGTTGTAGAACTGCACTCACTTAAATTTAATTTTATCATTATTTTATCCAGAAAAGCTGGTTAAGGGAACATAATAACATATCTCATATCCAATTAGAAGATTACAATTGTATTGCTCAGAAG
The DNA here is from genome assembly GCA_009193005.1 of Lamellibrachia luymesi. Taxonomy (NCBI): domain Eukaryota; kingdom Metazoa; phylum Annelida; class Polychaeta; order Sabellida; family Siboglinidae; genus Lamellibrachia; species Lamellibrachia luymesi. Next base: position 12,736 of record SDWI01001665.1, on the reverse strand, counting down.
AATCTAATAGTGCCAAAGGAGGACTAATCATGTACATTCATACCAAATATGATTATAAATTAATAACAGTTAATTAATGTGACAATTGGGAAGGACAGTTAATTGAAATTACAACAGGTGGTCTAACGAAGCCTGTGATAATGGGCAACATTTACAGACCACCAAGGGATCTTAATGTCAACTATAAACAATTCATATATGAATTTTCATTATTATTATCAACATTTGATCAAAACAACTCCGAAGTTATCATTGATGGAGATTTATTTTCAAATTGGCCTCATTAAACGGTCTTGCAAGGGTGTTTATATGAGCGATTAATTGTCCCATTGTCGTATTCCAGAGAGTCTGGAATCAAAGTGCATATTCCTTTGTGACGGATATGATTAGCTACCCGAAATCTGCGTATCCAATGAAATTGACTCTCAAGCGAGTCATCATCGTATTCTGTTTGGTTTCATTAACACAGCCAAGAAAAGTTTACCCCACGCAGCAGTCTCTGAGATCGTCTGGTTATGATACAAATAATGGCCTGATCCAGTTTTTTTTTGGGTTCAACTATGTAGTATACTTTTATTTTTTATCGACGTGACCTGACGCGACAGCACCAGCCATCAATTGCGGTTTTCCTGATTTTTCACTATTCCGTGATATTACTCAATACTATCGCGATAGCTATCGCGAAACTATCGCAGTGGTGTTGCAGTAGTCACACAGCTATCGCGATATTATCGCAATAGTAAAACTATCCCCGATACTCACACCTAATGAACAAGATTAAAATATGAACAAACTAGCCGAGTTAACCGGCGTGGCACGGGACATTAAGGCAACCACTGTTAGAGCTTAAACTACTTGCACGACCTGGTCAAATATTGGTAGGGCAATGGTAACTTCACGCTCCAAAAATCACGTACTGCTGCCGGTTTCATTAAGTTTTCGGTGGACGATTGACGTAGATTACATAACAAGCATTTCAAACAGATGTACGCACTGCTGTTCTGAGTTACGTAATCTGTACGTCAAACGTCCACATAGGTTCCTTCGAAATATCCCCACTCCCGTGTGAGTCGGGAGATTTTTTTAATGTACGAACCCTCTCCGTGAGCCACCGAGCACGCCTACAAAATGTTGGCCACACACGCAAAATTTACGGAGATTTGAGGGAACAGACACACATCGTCATGAACTACTTTATAATTATGACAGATATGAACTCACCTGACATATTTTAGGACTTATGTGACCAGGAAATAAGAACACATTTACCTGCGCTATTCCCAGTAATATGCACTCGTAAAGGTGTGGCACAACGCGGTTTGTAAATGCCCGTTTACACGAGCGATTAGTAGTCCGTTAGGTCGGGCGACACAGTGTCGCCCATCCAACTGGACGCACCGTTTCCTGTTGCTTTCATGAACTGATGAATCGAATTGGTTGCGTTGCACTGCGTCAATCGGACAGAGTGTGAACGGGCAGGGATGGGTTCAGTTGTAACTGTACTTGGGTAATTTGTAATTAATTACAATCATACTGTAATTGTAATGGATTATTTAAGGACGTTGTCATTGCAGTTGAGTTTCATCATGCTGGTGTACTGTTGTAAGTGTCAATGTTAATGTATACACTTTGGTGCCGGAGAAAACGGGTGTCGTATTACCTCCTGTTAGCATCAGTATTATATTGCAAAATAACAACCAACATTTTCACATAAAATATATTTATTAGACAAATACGAAGTGCTCACTGTCCAATGCATTTTACGATGAGACTCTAATAATGTTCAGGCAAAATCCATTTGCCACACGCAAACGACATTCGTGTCATGCTTGTTGTGGAATCGCTCATTTGATTATCTGTAGAAAATTATGACTGTGACGACTACACATTTGACGGGAACGTCTTCTGACGTACGATTCCGTCACGACAACTACGATTATGGCCTACAACTGTCCTGCTTGCGGGCAGATTCAATACTGCACATGTTTTAACAGATATCTAGTGATGTTTGTTTTCGTGTTAATTAAAACAACGAGTAGAAATAAGTTTAACAAATATCTAGAATCATCGACTAAAGTGTCAGGTAGAATACCGGAATCTAAGATAAATTATATTTGTAAAAGAAGTTTCTGTATCTCGTTTGAAAGCTCAGTAATTACTACATGTCGTGCTCTGTTGTTGTAACCCAGTACGTTGACTTTGTCATAATTACGTGAAGCGTATATCCCCAGATGGCGAAACTAGCGACGTAGGGACATAATTGTCCGCCAAATGGTGGCACGGTCACAGGATACGCTGTAATCAAAAGAAAGGAGCGACGCCATTCCAGTTGACTGCTGAACCCGGCCATGTGAAAACAAACATGGCGAATAAAATATTTAAGGTGACTGTCTTTGAAGAATAAAAGTCATTCTTATCCTACGGACAATTATCAACAGCAGTCGCAACAACAGCAGCAGCAACTGCAAGCGTTTCCAGGGATTGAAGGAGACCGCAGGAGGTGAGGATGTCAAAGGAATGATCATCGACATTATCAACAACTACATGAGTGTCTCTCCCACGCTTCAGTCAACTGAAATTGTGCGCTGCCATCGAGTCGTGCGGACGCCGACTGAACCGGGACGTCCCCGAGCTGTGCTGGTCAAGTTCCAGAGCGAACGTCGCCGAGACGCCATCCTGAGACAACGTGGCAACCTGAAAACAACCAGGGCAAACCGCGTCTACGTCAAGGAGGATTTGACAGCCATACGTGCGCAGCTGGCATACCAGGCCAGAATCCTGCGAAAAGAAGAAAAACTTTCTGACACCTGGACGGTGAATGGAAAGGTCGTTGTAAAGGACCAACAGATCAAGATTGCCGTCGTTACGACAAAGACAGACTTTGAAAAGTGGAAATGAAATGGTGACCAGAAATGCTGCTGTAATTGTACATTCACATGCCATGACCACACGAAAAATTACGCAAATATTTGTCTGTGAATTTAGTTATTTTTTTTATATAACATTAGCCTGTCGTTTGTATAATTTCGCCAACTATACATTTACACTTATTCATTTATTTTATGCATTAGGCTAAGCTGTGCATAGCATTAACTTTAACGCTCTTTTATTCTAATATTCGTTATTGTTATGTTAAGCAATGCTATCAAGTGCAATTTATTAACTTATTATTCCTATTAATCTTTTTTTAATTTTAGGAGATAACTTTTTGCAAAATTTGAACTGAAAATTGGATAAAAACACAACGACAAGTTGAAGTGCATTTGTCGTTTCGTTATGTTTATCTTTGTTACAAGTTTAGCTATATTAAAATACTATGCAGCACAAGCTATGTGCAGTATGCTATGTGGGAAAAAACACTGTAAATGCACGCAATACTGATGTATTCGTAATTTATTTAAAGTGCAACTAATTATAAGTATTATTACTTGAGCAGTGTTACTATTTTATGGATTGTTTACTGCTTACATTCTAGCCATCTTTAATATGTGCCTTCCTCCCAGAAGGGACGGCGTGTCCTTGTAAGTCAGCAGAGCTGTCTCAGCCGTGAACCACTATTCTGGACATCCTAAGCGAACCCACACAATTCTATACCTGGCACCTCTTCCCTGGATGGGTTAACGGGTGCTGATTTTCGCGGCTTCTACAAAAAACAAGACTGGGCGTACTCTATCTTTGGCTACCTTGCCCTTGGCAGACATAGTTTAATATAACTGTACCGTCTGCTTTCTAATTATATATGTTCTTTTTATATGGTTGTAGCCTTTCTGGTTTGATATAGCCTTTTCTAGGAGGTTGACCTACGTGTTCTCTCTCACTTAGTTATTTACCTTCATCAATTCGTTGACACACAACTTGTCTCCCTGCAATCAAAGCGTTCGCAGAGGACTGATTCAAAGTCCGCCAACTACTTAACAAATCAGAGCCGTTTCCATAAATAAAACTTACTCGTAAGACCCACTGGCAGATCAATATCTGTAAATGGATAACTTACTTGATTTCGAAATGATCAAGCCCATTTGGCTGGCATACATGCATCCACAAGAGCACCATATACATTGTCCATCACAACTTTCCATTACAATTAAGAAGGCAGTATCAATGTCACAAGCCAAGATACAACTACTGTAATTTAGAAATTATTTTTAAAAACAATATACATCCCAGAAGAAGTGATAATGTTTGAGGGAGCATATCAATGTTAAGCTTTGGAGAGAGGAAAATATCCCCACTGAGGATGATTTATCGCATTCCGCGAGTTTAGATCAACCTGCCACAAAGTATATGACTCCTCCAACATATAACCATCCACAGGTGTTCCATGTATTTATATAACAACTGTAAATCCATGAAAACATCTCACCAAACAAATATCTAAAAATGTATAGTCAAGTTGGACTAGAATTACATCACTTATCAGTTGAACAGTCTCTTCATCCACTGTACTTAATCCAAACTTTTATTGTTCTCTCAACAATACAACTCGACAACCATACTTTTTGTGTTGGCGCTCTTTTCTTTCATTTAAGTAAAGTTCATAATACTTACTTCAATAAATCCTACAGTGGTCATAACATAGCCTCACTCAAAGATGTAATTAATTCCCGAGTTTGATCTGGCTACTTGTTCTCCACTGGCGCTGTATTTATGAATATCAATTGTCTTAACATTTTGTTAATCCACGCATCCTGTCTATGTATCTCCCGGTAATCCCAAATCAGTTTTGATCAATTACCGTTAACAATTATGCTGTAGTAACGTAGCAAAGCGAACTTCATATACGGGGCAGGTATGCTATTGCCTCGTTTCGCGCTTTGTCAAAACGTCTAGCATCATTACTATAACCAAATATATGTACCAAGTACATGGTCTACTCCTCGCTGAGGGTCATTCATTTTCAGTTAACCCTTTAACTCAATTTCTCCACCCACAAACGTACAACCATGTCGATGTCGATGTCGATGTGAAAACCAGTACAATACATACTGGGTATACTGTGCCGCCATTTAAAACCATTTAGAATGTTGTGTAAGATGTTACGTTAAAATAATTTACAATTTCTACCAATTTGCTCAATTTGCATTGTTGGTAAATATTATTCTTAACTACAACACCAAATCAAAATAGTTCAGGTAAGACATTACACTAAATCAGCAAAATACCTTATACGTTCCCATGCAGATTTTTTCTATAAAACATACACGAAATGTTTATCCATCAAGTCCTTTTGTCTCGTCTCGTCTCGTCTCGTCTCGTCTCGACTCGTCTCGTCTCTGCGTATCGCCGTGGCGTTTCCGGGCTATTTTGATACATTCTCTCGACGGCAGCCATCGTCCGCGGGTGCTGATTTCCGCAGCGAGGGTTCCGTTATGTAGTGCGGCAGGCTGTTGGTCGCATCTCAGCTCAGGCTAGACTCTCTGGGGGTGGGGGTGGGGGGGTTCTGGCTGTAGTGAGTCCCGCTCTCTGCTTGGGATGGCTGCAGTACGGGGCAGGCAGCAACGGTTTGCATGAATGTCCAACAAATGCGTCTGTACTCACAAGTAAGCCGCTGGGCTGAAAGCACGGTGGATTACATGAGCGGGTCAACTGCAAGGGTGCCTGTTTACCTCCGTAGTTCACGCGCCGCTCGCACAATTCTCTTCTAAAAAAAATGGGGAGAATGTAGAAGAGAATTGTACGCGGAGCACGATGGGAATCCAACTACGCATAGATCACAACTAGTCTCCCTGCTATAACTAGAGGGGTACATGACTTTGGGTGACATCTAGTGAGGTAATTTCGAAGCTTGCGAGAATTGACTCTCCCGCACGCGCCCAACGACGACTAGATAAGGGTCGATCCTTACACTTTGACGCAAACGAGCCCAGTTGCGACAATGACACATGTGAACAATCTAGCAGAATGCGACGGCGACTCGCAATATCGGCGGCGAATCCTCGTAACAGGAGGGGCTGGATTTATGTACGTATTGATTTATGTTTTATCGATCTCGACTTCAATATCGAGATAGCAGTCGGCCAATTTGTCTGTTTAGAAATACGTCTTAAATGGTTTTGTTGGTAATCTTGCATAAACAGGGCCCTTATTGTTACGGCTTTGTGTTTCCTTCTTACCTCGCTTTATCTATCCCGAGACGTTCATTATATCTTACTGCATCACTTTAGGTCACAAATGGCACATATTAATGTCAAATATTGATGTATAATGCAGTTTTAGCGATTGTTGTAGCAGTTTTAGCTAATTTAGCTACGAATAGCCGTGTTTTCATAAATTCTTAATATGGCCGCGTACGTGAGCCGTATCTCCAGTCTAAACGCATGCGTCATTGAGCGGATGCGCGTAATTTCATGCGCGAGCCGTATCTTTAACACTCGATTCTAAACGAATTCTAGACTACTCGGCCCAAGTGACAACTCGGTCCAGACACCTCGGCCCGGGACGAGACAGCTCGTCCCACCCCCATCCTGAGACAACTCGGCCTCCACTTAGAGACAGTTCAGTCCAATAATAAATGATATGATGGCGGCTACAGACAGGTTAGCAACAACTCGACCCCGCTTAGTTAGAGCTAGGCGGCCCAGTGGTAAATGCCCAAATATGTGTNACGTATCGCAGACGCCAAGCGGGTACTTACTGATGTGCTTAATAGCCTGGAGACCGCATTCAGCAGACGATTCGCTGACTTCGCTGCTATCGACGACGTTTGCTGCTTCTTTGCAAGCCCTTTTACTGCGGAGCCAGCTATTTGCCAAACATTGTCGCAAACGTTTGCAGTCGACGAAGCAGCGTTGCAGGCCAATTTAATCGATTTCAAGGTGGTGCCAGGACTAAAAAATGAGTTGAATGCTGCGAAAGACGATCTCGTGCTTTTCTGGGCAACGCAAGTGCCTGTGCGATTTCCAGTGCTGATCGAAGCAGCACAGAAATTGTTGGTGCTTTTCGGCAGCACATGGTCATGTGAATCAGGATTCTCATCCATGAATCACATCAAGAACAACCTCCGGTGCTGACTCAAGGACACACATTTGAGGGCTCTTCTGCGACTCTCAACCTCTCCGCTCTGCCCACAGTTCGGTCAGTTGTCGAAGAATATGCAGCATCATCCTTCTCATTGACTGCATTCATTAGATGTGCTGACTTCTCTTGCGTTGTTTCGAAAATGTTTCCATGTTCTACTTGTACAGTACCGTATTTTTTAGCCTGGCAAAGCAGATAACAAAAGCAATATTTGTGCACTGTGTTTTTCCGTGCTTAAAAGCTTTGGCCCGCCTTAACATAGCAATCAAAATGTTGGCCCTCGTCCCAAAAAGTTTGCTGATCCCTGATATAAGTGTTATTTTTGGTTAGTTTTTCTCTATCCAATCAAAGTACAGGGCTTTAAGTAGGCCTACCTTCTTGATGAATGTGTGCGTACCTTCAGCATTCAAGTACGACTGACGTAGCCCGAGTTCCTGCGCTTTCCGCCACACCGCCTGTCTCCAGTGGAAGCAACAGTCCTTGGTTACACATCCATCGAACATGGAGTGGAGACCCATCGACATTCGTGCGAAAATACGGAACCATTATAATTAGTTGATCACACGTGACAGGAAAAGTGTCAGACATTAAACACTACTCATGACTATAAGCAGGCAGTTTAATATATGGCATATAATATCATTCTATATAAAGCTATGCTCCTTTCTCAAAGTCCGCCACAAATTCAACCACGGATGCGGGTCGCAGCAGCATTCGGTTTATGACGCTAAACACCTGAATCGGTAACACTTACAATTAAGATTAACATCAACGCATACAAAGTAATATGTTTAATAGTATAAACTATAATAAACATTTATTTTGTAGATCACGATATAAATTCAATATACCTCTTTGTAGTCTTTTGTCCTTTTGTAAATACGTTTTCATTATATGTATGTATAGGCGGTATTATATATTGTCTTCACTCGATATTCCAGATATGTAAATAAATATATTACGTTTCAAACGTGTCAATAATTCAACAATTGAGTTTTTGCTATACATATATATGATCTTCATACCTTTCTTGAATTATCAAATGAAAGCCAAACAACCAAATAATGTATATTTATAAACATAAACACAAACACGACGAATACATTTTTTTCCATAACAAATATCATAACAATCAGAGTGCGAGAACTATTGAAAATGTACAGAGTCATGAGTTACATGGTTGGTCAGGATTGACTGAATTTTAACACCGGAACTATAATATAATATATATAAGTCTCTCCACATAAATAATCATTACAACATTAGACATTTAGAATATATTTCAACACCGTGTCGAGTTGTTTTAACACTTCAGACCAGTCCAAACCTGGGGGCCGGGAACCGGGGCCGAGGGACGAGTTGTCTCGAAATCGGAGCCGAGCTGTCTCGAACTAGGCCAAGTTGTCAGGGTCCGAGTTGTCACGTGGTCCGAGATGTCCTGCTTCTATTCTAAACGTACGTGAGCCGTATGCTTAGTCACTGCTTTCGTTGTTTCATACGTGAGCCGTATGTTTATCATTCAGTTCTAGAAGTACGTATTTGTTGCCAACTTTTCTAGAAGCACAGCAGGCAGGCAGTTTGGTCTTGCATTCGATAATTAATACTGATTTATATATATGTGTGTG